>VKGM01013777.1:0-15977 GCA_007844875.1 Busseola fusca | reverse complement strand
GAGCGGGAGAGGTCATTTGATGATTTCAAACCCCACCAAAAAAAAAAAAAAACGGGGCGTCAGAAGTCCGAAAGTCTGACCGCCAGTCTTACCAAGGGGTATCGTATTACTCAGTAACTGGATTGTGGAGGTCAGATAGGCAGTCGCTCCAATGTCAAATACTGGTATTCAACTGAATCCGGTTAGACTGGATGCCGACCCTAGTCCCCAACATAGTTGGGAAAAGGGTAGGCAGATGATGATGATTATATTATTAGTACGATTATTAGGATAGATGAGCTGCTGAGTGCTTCGAAATGTTTGAAAACCTCTTTGGTTTTCCTCTAAACTCTGAAGCTGTCTATTTAGACAGCATAATCATAATCACTACTAATTACACACAACTACTACTAACTAACTACACTACTACTAATACTAATACCACTACTAATTACAATAATCCGAAAAGCATGATTATACTTGAAAAAGTATTATTATAGTCTTGTTTGACTATGCAAAGTTAATCCAAGTCGTAATTTTTAAGTCAACATTTTATTTTGTTTCTTGATAAAAAATCGTTCCTTCTATGAACAGCTTGCACGCAATTAGGGTAGAGTTTTCTTAATCAATTTTTCAAAATATTTTTTTTAATCAATGAAAATACGAATAATTTTAAAGAGACTTGCTAATCCATTATTTCATATGTTCGAATAATTTGTCTGGTCAGAACGTAAATAACACAATGAATGTTGTCGAACTGTCAAAATCAAAGCCGTTGCTGCTGATAGTGTAGGTATTACACATTTACCCCACAGCTATGGCGCAAATGTTTTTGAATAACTTTTATACAGAATAGTTCTCATATTCCTTCCACAGCCAAATATCGCCATAAACACATCTGAAATTTGACGTGCAACAACAAAACACATTTCTAAATATAACCCTAAATCTTGTGCTGTTCCCATAAATTTCAAAAGCACAAACCCCGAGGCTGTCAGTCCGTCTGTGTGCAGCGTAACTCAGGAACTGGCCAGTCTTTGTTTTATCTAGATCTGCCATCGCCTGACGCGCAATAGCGCAATGAAAGATTGGAGATACAAAGATCCACTTTCAATATAAATCTTCTGGTATCAGTCGTACGTCAGTTTTGCTTGATATATCGTGATGAAGGTTTAGAGTGTTGTTTTCGTGTTGAGTTTCATCATGCTCATTCGTATTAGAGGAACTTTGAATATCTTGTTGGCTATTATAACCAATATTTGTTTTGGTAAGAATGGGATTACTCTTTCAATTGTGTCTGCGTGGACGTCAACCAGGTCGCTGCGTTCTCACATTTTTGTCATTGCCTGTGTGGCCTGCGTAACCCTGTATCGTATCGTAACCCCATTAATTAATTATAAATTATTTTTATTAAATTAACAAAATATTTGATTTTCGGTGAAGCCCATTCGGGACTATACATATGAACTGACTGTTTCAAGAAATCACAAATGATCCAATTTACCAAAAAAAACGTGTTTCGTTTTTTATCAAAAAGCTGGCACCAAATAGAAACTGTTCTCTCGCGAAACAGTGGTGCTTATCTGTAAAAATGTAACCGTGAAAACTTCGATGAAGTGAGCTCAGAGTTAATAGTATCAATCCCTAGAATGAGGTGGATTGATACTCACTTCAAGCTCACTTCACAGCTTACTTTACAGAACCATAACTATCTCTTCTTCACCTCCTAAATCAGCGTAAACAAACGAAAAAGTCTATAAATATCTTCGAAGCCTCTTTAAACGTACCAATAAAATTTAAATCCAACTATCGCAAATCGCCGGCTGATTAATACGTTGACATACGTGTAAAATACTTGGTATAATCAAAACAAAAGAATTTGTTCGTCAGAACAATAAATTGGAAGTGGAATAGTCGCAAATCACAGGGTTTTCCGACTAGCGTCCTGATAGGAGTCGGCAACGTGTGGCTGTTTTAAAAAACCGGCCAAGTGTGAATCGAACTCGTGCACGAAGGGCTCCGTAAAGGCCTCTATAACTCACATGGACATCATGATTTTTTTCAGACTTGGAGCCCGCTGTTGTATCACTTGGTGCCAGTTATTTGAAAGCTTTAACAAAAGTTGCTGTCAGATCTTGTGTTAGCTCTCAACCAAGATACTTCATAACAAATTTCACTAATAGTTCAAGACATAATTTAAATATAGAGAGACTTCGACGTTTTCAATGAACTCTATCCAATTAAGTCAGGTCAAAAGTAAATACCAATGAGATTTAGTTCTAACAAGACGAATCGTGACAATACGTCAGGAGCTACTTTACGTGAGCACTATGAGGTCAAGCTTATTACATTTGAAACGAGAAACCAAACAATTAAAAGCTTAACCATCAATTCAGTTATCTTAATATCATTCAGCTTCTAATTAGAAAATAATTAAATACAAAAACAAAGGAATCTTATTCCCAATATAATTCTCACTAAATACTCCTACATCCTTTAAAAAACAACGGCCATAAGTTGAGCGTCCGTGCGTAGATCAAGATGTGTGCGTTACTCGGCCTGCGCCTGCGTATTGACAGATTTATGTGAGAGTATGCCCGCCGACCCATCCTCACCACGATTAGATAATTAACTAGTTTTAACGCTCCATCATTTTAGGGTTAGATTCGGTTTGGAAACTCGGTGGATCGATTAGTTAGGAATGGACAGAATTTTGAAAAAGGTCTTACATAGATGAGATTGACACACTTCTTCTTCTTAGCGTGTTGATGATGGATGACTGTTAGGCGCTGGCGATGGCGCCAAACAAGTAGCCGAATTATGGGCCGAGTCCATTTTGATTGCTAACGACACGCTAAGAAGAAGAGACGTATCGATGACAATTTCAAACATCTTTGGCCCAAAATTGAGCTGCGCAAACTCCGTTCCATATGGCACATTGACTGACAAAGTTATTAACGAATTATAAACTTGCTAAATTTAAGAGTACAACTGTGACGTAGCACGACAACTGAAATGACTGGTATTACATTTAGTCGGTTAACTAATTCACGTGGTTTTTTTTGTTTACCTTCAGTACCAATGGGGTATAGATTCTTATTAGATAAAAATAATCAGGTTTTGGATAGTAAATCTCCGATTTAACAAGATTTGCGGCAACATTTCGAGTGCAACACATTTATTCATTTCCTGATCTCAATCAAACCAGAAACTGACAAAAACTAGTTTAATCCTCAGTAAATCTATGACAAAATAAAAACACGCTTTGATATAATCGACGTACAAATCGACACTTAATTCGAACATTAGTCAGTTATACTCGAAGACATCTTGTAACAAGTCTGCAATCACTCTCAGATTAGTACCAGGTATTTATAATGTTGTTTTAGTAGCTTTCATATAGAAAGCGATGCGCTAACTCAGCTGGGCCTGGCTTTAAATTACGCTAAATGGAACCATACATCCACTGGCCTTATCTCCGCGCCATATTTGAATACAGGGTGTGAAGTCTTGCTAAAGAGCTACATTAAGTTGCAAATTACTGAAGATAGTTTATTTAGATTTGCTTTTGATTTTCTTGGGTGAGTTGGACCGTGATTTATGGGTGGGGAAGTGTTTCATGGTTGATTTTGTTTATGAAATTTGTAACGAAAATTTAGGAATTTTTTTTTGGTGTATTCTGTGTGTTAATTATGGGTGGTATTGGTTCTAAAATTTAAATTTTATGTGTTACAATCTTAAATCTGATATGAAAAGTTGAGTTCTGAATTGAAAGTGATATTGCGCAAACAAGTCAATATTTTTCGTTTTATTAATTTACAATGTCACCTCCTGATCATTATGCATACGAAAAACTGAGAAATCTCAAAATAACGCACACAATTTACATACTCGACACATCAGACCGTAAACATTACAAGTTATTAGATAGGATGTTGCATGTGAAATATTCATCGGCATACAATGTCGCCGTACGCGGTGTCATCACGGCACAACATGGCAACACTATTCTACATATCTATGGAATTATATTATAAAATACGACTGTCATCCGTCATAGTGTTGCAACCCGGATCGAGTCCTAGCCGACACGCAATCGTAAATCTGGCTCAGCACTGACGCGTCAGTCATACAAATCATTCAAACTCTCTTGAAACCCGATCGTAAATACGTCTGAGTGTAGCATTAATCATTTTGAATACAGAATAAGAAGTGCCTCGGGCGTACGCGATTGGTCGTCACTAAACGAACAATTATTCAAATGGCGCGCTCCGATTGGTCGATGGCCGTTCGGTTTTTTACGTTGACAGAGTGATGGATTCGACCCTTCGACTCGTGCGCAGTTTAGTACCCATTTCATTGTTGTGTGCGTACGTTTATGTAGCATGCGAGCTATCAATCTCCGTCTAAAAGTAAATGCTTGGAGTTTTTGTGCTCTTATTTGCGATTGCAACGTTTAACATCTTTTTGCGCAATTAACGCGGTGATAAATGTTTTTTAACTTTTTTATTGATAGTAATAAAATAAAACCTTTGTAAAGACCGCAACACGTAAAAAAGGCTCTAGACATTTATTTTATGCATTCGCACACGTTTTATGCGTTAATGTGGCTTCTAAAACTTGTAAACAGAAATAATTACTGGCCGTTTTATATTATGTGCACCATCACACGCATTTTTTTTAATGTTATAAACTAGTGCTTGACCGCGATTCTTCCTGATGAAAAGCAGTGATGCAATCAATGGTGGTAAAGTGCACTAGTTTAATATTAGCCTTTTCACTCTAGCCTTGAAGACACTTAAATTGTAATCAGACGGGAAGACCACCGCAGGCAATTTGTTCCAGTCCTTCAATGTACGCGGTATAAAAGACTAGGCGAAACGCTCCGTCCGGATCGTAGCAGTGTCAACAACGTAAGGGTGGATACTCGCCGTACGACAGGTCGTCCGATGATGGAACGGTGATGGTGGAATTAAGTCATGTAATTCCTGCGCACACTCTCCAAAATGCAGCCTATAGAATACCGAAAGGCTGACTACCCTACGTCTGTGCTCCAGGCTTTGGAGATTGGTCTTCCTTCACCATGTCTTCAATACATTTGCATTTGCAATACAATACAATGCATTTACTGCAAAAAAAGGGATCAGATATACAAATTCTATTTGTATCATTATGCCCTCATGCACTAGTCTCTATCACAAAAGATAACACGCTGTATATCAACAGTCACTGTCACATTCGAAATAGTCAACTACCCGCATCGGAGTCGATAAGTGTCGACTATTCGATAGCGTATCTGGACAATTTATCCCAGTAGAATATCGATACCCGGAAGCACCTCTGGACGGCGGGAAAATGGCGGCGACCGGCCCTCCGCGATTGGCTGAACCAGCGCGCGCGCACCTCACATCTGTCACTAACTATTACCTTTTTATGTAGGAACTTTACGAGTAAGTTTATAACCACGGACGCCCATCGCGAAGCGGTGAAAATATTTAAACCCCATAAATTTTTATGGTTTAAAATAAACGGTAATGGGGAGTTATGTATAAAATTCTTGTAATGTATGTAGCTTTATCAGTGGTCTTGATTGGTTTAGAGCTGTTCGGGGCCTTTGAAGGTTTAACGCGATTTTAATTGATAGTCATTAGAGCTTAAGTATGAGCTACTTAAAGTAAAACCTTGAAGCTTCTTGGTACTGTTTTATTAGCGTTCCCTGAGATCAAATATTGGACACGACGAGGAATTTATTACGCTAGATATTTTAAAGTAATAAAATTTATGATGATTATTGGATTCCTCCCTCTATTAATTTTATTTCCAATATATTGAAGAGATACCGCTGTTAACATACTGTAGCATAAAATGAAATTATAGTATTAAACGCATTCTCGCTCTGCTAATGTTTTCCAATAAAATTATTTATCAGTTAATACAAATAACATTTAAAAAATATAATCAGCTCGTCGAGTCCTCAAATAGGGAACAGTAAAACCATTCCCTTGTAAGTAAGGTATATATATATGTATTTACATAGATAATATTATCGTCACTTACAATAAAACTGTACGGTATCGAGTTTTTTCTGAACTGCACTGTGACTTACCTGCAAAGAGAAAAAAACAATTATTACTATTTACATTCTACGTAAACTAAAGGTACAAACAGGTCAAACTATCCGAAATTGTCCAATTTCCTCAATCAATCTTAAATCCTAATGCTTTAGAAATAATTTTGTACATCTATTAAAAAAATGCAGATTGTAGTAAGTTGCTGGTGTCTGTACATTATAATACAAATGTCTAAAGTTTGTAGACGGTGCTTACAAGCTTATATAGGTACCTATAGTCAATTGAAAAGAACACGTGAAATTATAAAATATCTCTACAAGAAGTTCTTTATTTTTTCTGATAAAAGTTAGCAAACGTTTATCTTATAACTTTAAAAGAAATAAATTTTAAGCGACCTTTATGAAAATAAAATCATTTAGTCCAGAAAGTCTTGGTGAAAAGAGCTACATTAAAATCAGTTCACCCCCTATTACGTGGAACTTATAATATGATTGGTGAAATGTGGGTGTAGGTATTAGAGACACATCTCTGCCTAACCCTTCAGAGAATGCAGGCGTGGTGTTATAAGAAAGAAAAGTAAAGTAAGAAAATAGTTTGTGTGTGTTTGTTTTTTGTGTTGTAAAGTCAGTTTGGTCTGAACAGTCCACGACCAAAAAGCTGCCCTACATCCAACAAATATTTACAAAAACTAAAGCTCATTCAGACTTCCTGAAAATAACTCGCAATACTTCAAAAGTAGTGACGCAAGTCTTGCACAAGCTTAAGTTACAGTCTTTCAGCCGTGACAGTAAAGGCTTTAGCAGGACACGTTTCCGGTTCCGGCTGGCAATTAAATCTTTGTTTTACGAAGAAAACTTAATTAAATAGTCAAAGCGAGCTTCTTTGATTGATACCATTATTGTGTAGGTGGAGTACGCCTGTTATATACACTGCTTAAAATGGCTAATGGCGCATTTGACATTCAGTTAGGTACTTCTCCAGCCGAACGATTCTGTCAAATCTCACCGTAAAAAGTTAGTTGAAGTGACCTTTCTTTTTTTTTTTCGTGGATGGGAAATCATCAAATGACCTTCTCCCGCTCTGGGCGGAGCGGAAGAGCGTGTCAGACTTTTATTGACTAAAACCCACCCATGTTCCTTTACCTGCCTATGCGCCCCAGAGACCCCGGTTACTCTATGATACGCTCCACGGCCCTGGGGCAATAGTTGAAGTGACCATAGTGTCAATAGTGTTAATCTCTAGCATAAGTTGGAATGACAGCCCACGGTAAGATGGTTCCAGAATCAAATTCAAATTCAAAACATTTTTATTTTGCGTAAACCAACATGGGTACTTATGCAACGTCAGAAGCTAGGTGCACGGTTCCAAAAGGTCGTTTCCTATGGAGAAGAGCCGGCAAGAAATTCCATGATTACTCTTTAAAAAAAAATTATTTTACAATGTTTTCACATGGGAACAGCATACGCTTGTCAACCATTACCAGGTAGGTACTTAATAAAAGAAAATAAAAAATCGCACTGCAGATTAACTTTAAAATACCAACTCGATCTGTGCACACTCAACTATTATTCGATATTCGTAACAATAATGTTTCAGAAAAGAATCCGTTATCCGGCAGCCTAATTGCGTAACACATTTCCGGCAAATGATTGAGACTAGTTTGTATCGTTTAGACCGCAATCTGCATTCATTGCGCTATATACGTGTTGTGCAGACAAATTTTCGAACTTATGAAGCAATGGTTTAGAAATTTGCTTCAAAATGATGCAGATTCCGATTAATAGTGTGTTACGCAATTAGGGTGCAGAATGTGCAGTCAATATAATGTAGGTAATATGACCTAAGACAGACTTGTTTTTCAACAGTTTTAACGAGTTTAGAAATTCTTTATCTAAATTGTAATAGCAACAGTGTCATTTATTAACTTCTCCATATTGTTTCATCTTTACTGTCACTATTGAAGCATGTTAAATATTGAACGCTGTGTGCAGTAATAATTGGACTTCAGAGTAATGTAGGTAGACACTGTATGTTTTCATAACTGAACTGCCGATCGATTCTGTAAAAATGTCACCGAGAAAAGTTAGGTGAAGTGAGCTTAGAGTGAGCCCTCAATAGTGTCAAACCCTAGCATTAGTTGGAAAGACAGCTCACTCCACGCTCACTTCACCTAAGTTTTCACAGTGCGATAGTAACAGAATCGCACTGCTGATAGCTGTAATAGTGTCATTGTAGGTACCTACTTATTAAAATAAAATATAAGGTATCTAGTTTACTTTCAAAACTATGATTAAGTGCCCTTTGTTTTTTAACGAAAAGTTATTTTAATTTATTTTGTATTGCCATAAAGCAATGAAAGACAATCATGGTCAGTTTAAAATGAAATCCAATCTAATTTTCAATACTCTATAACTATGCTAGTTATTGTTATCAGTCTTTGAAGGTAGAACAACGCTAAAAAAACATTCTCCAAAGTTTGACAATACAAGTTGAATGTTGCCAATAAAAGAGACAAAAGATTTATTTACAGAAACACACATAATTTCACACAACATTACTCTTTCAAAGTAGGTACCTACGTACCTCTTAAAATTTACTCACAACTACAGACTAAAACCACAATTGATTTGCAATCAAACAAAAACTTGTCGAATTTACTACAAAATATAAAAGCGCGCGCCGTCACATGAAAGCTTTAGCCTTGTCACCTAGTGACAGCAGCACCGTTGGCCACTTATTCGATCGTCTGGCCAACCCCTAATTACTAAATAAACTGCCAACTGAGTGACAAACACAATCACAGAAAAGTAAACTCAATTTCAAACCAAATTATCGGACAAAATACAGTTACATAAAAATAAAACGACCATTTCAATTGACCAATCAGAGCGCAGAAGCTGACCAAGCAACATATTAATTCCCCACTAAAGCTACTACATAACACCATTGTTTCCAAATGTATAAATTAATAACGGTATTAAAAAAGCTATAACGATAAAAACGACCCACACGTTATCACGTTACAAGATCAAAAAGTTTAGATTTCTATAACGCATTTAACGTTAGCCGCCAACAGTACCTACAATAAAAGTTGAAATCGGACATTTTTAATGTATTTTTACGAGCCGTTTAAATCGCGTTTATGTAACTGTATTATAAACGTTACGACAAAAGGTACATTATCGTTGTTGGTATCCATGGTTTCGGTAAAGTTACTGATATTAATTAGATTGCGGTGTATACGTCAAAGATCATGGTGGTTATTGTCATACATTCATAGCGGTAAGTCCTTTATTGTTGTTTATTTATTTATGAAAGAATTAGTTTCGCATTTATAATGAGATTTTTATTCAAATATCCAGTTTTAGACCGATGTGTTGCTTAGATTAGGTGTTTGTTCGACATTTTCAAAGTTTATCTACCGCCAGCATCGCTTTTATTTGGAAGTTGAGACAATACAAGCCATAAAAGAAATTATGGAGTATTAGACAGTTTGAAATTTGTTAATTGATTAGAATCGTAAAATTTTATTATAATAAAGTGTGCTTATTTGAATATAAAATTAAGTCTGATCAGCTTACAGATACACATTAATGACCGGATTGTTTTTTAACAGTCGAAAGATCGCGACAGAAGAAAGCAAAAATGTAGGACGACATCTTTTAAACAAAAGGCGATTTGTCACCTTTTTTTACGACGCAACTAAGAATTTAGAGAAATCATTCTCATTTTCTATATTACTTTCCTTCTATGACAACATCTAAATCAAGCAGCAATCGATTAATAAAGCAAAGGAACCAAACATTAAAAGACATATTTTCGATAATATTAGACTGGATATCGTTCATACGATTTACAGATAAATCAATCCCAATAGCTTAATTTTAGCTTGCCCAACGAAACTACAAAAACAAAGCAGTGAACTATTAGAGAAGAAATTGAAACTAATTGCTGCAGTCGTCTGATCAAGCCCAGCTATGTCCCTTTCGGTACCAGTCGCCAAATCAAGCCAATATGTAGTTATTTCAGTAATGCAGCATCTCACTAGCTCAGTTACATTCTAGACACACAACACCTCTACCAAAGGTTCCCGATTAAATCTCGAAACTCGAACACTAAAATGAATCGATTCACACGATATTATCGATAAAAAAACAGTTGAAAATATACAAGAAAAATGTTACCGGCTAACGTAACGAAACCCATAACCAATCAACTGATTTAAATAATCATTTTATTGCTGAGAAAAATTGTGTTAAATCGGTGAAAAATCACATAGCATGTTGTTAATCGGTATTGATAACGATTTGTAGGATATAAATCAAATAAGCTAATTGTTCATGTCGTTAAGTTAAGTTTTGGTCAATAAAATCGGATATTGGATCTGTTTTAGTATAAGATAAATATAACAGTAATTTAAATGTAGTAAAAACTTGAATTAAATAGATAATATTAAACCATCATCGTCGAATCGGGCTATAAACTTGTGTCTGTTCGACTATTGAATAGAAAAGATTCATATTATTAGTTTAATACCACAGATGTGTAAGAAAAATCGATTAAAATCTCACCTTTTTACTCAAAACTGTACTTACATAGTTTATTTATACTGTCACCCCCAAATTCGAAAGCGAACAACTCTCGACTGGCACCATACCTACAATTAGTAGTAGGTACATTTGTGACCAGCATAACAAAACCTTGGACTAAGATCAACACACATTAGCTCTCAGACTTCGAACTGTCCCATTATTTATTGACGGGGAGGACAAAAATATATGGTCACGGATAGATAAAATCAGACGAAGCTACATATTATAGGCATTGTCTGTACGGTAAGCGGCAACGTAGATAGAACTGCATTTATTATTAGTAAAAGGGTGAATTTCTAGTACTTCCATTGTCGTATTTTCTTTCGTAAATAGATGCAGCGGATATTTGGGTTTGCACTTAATTTGAATAAATCATTAAGCCGTTAATGTATGATATTGAACCTTGATGGAAGGTCAGGCAGGCAGGATGGAAGGCAGAAGGTCGACCTATCTTGGTTGTGACTATCTGTTTTAAGGTTTTAGTCATAAGATATGCCTACTGAAATTGCTTGTAAAAATACTATTGGCAGAAGCTTTCCAAGGATCATAACCTTGATATAAATACGAGTCAAACCCTATAGATACAGTTAGAAGGACAAATCGGTGCGTACAGTCGACGACACAATAAGCCCATGTGTCAACGACAGTTATCTCGCAAGACACCACAATCTCTCCAACTGTCGGTCACATACAGACGGACCCGGGTATAGTTTGATCTATATTAGGAAATGGGCTTGAGGGTATTCATAGTAACGTATGAATACTTATCTTGTTGCTAGTCTACCGTATAAGGAAATACTGTGACTATTAAAAGTCTTAACGCTTGAGGCTACAGAAATTGCACCAGGAAAATTTCCCCGGTTTGTTATTTTCGAATGTTAAAGTTCAAAAGATTTTGTTTATTATAGATACTTTTTAGACGCTCAGAGTCTGTGTATAGTACTGTAGGTCACCACCACCAGGACCGCCACCTTGGCGTCTAATACTTCGAAACCCGCTTACCAAAAAAGGTAGGTGGACCTTTGGGGTCGCGGGCGCATAGAGTAGAGACTTTGTCTGCCCACCTAGTGACCCCAGGGAGGTGGCACAGTGCTCACGTGCTACCGTTCATAGCGAGGCTTAGGGGAGGCTTCTTTACAGTCTCCCCAGAGTTGTACCAGAAATAGTCTTTTACGAGAAATTGGGAATACCCCTATGTGCAGATGGTGATCACCAGGGTGGTATTACTCTCCGGAGGTCGGAAGACGAATCCAAAAAAAAGTCTACTGAGTGTCAACATTAATATCAAAGGATATTGATTGGCGAACATTATTTTATGTGTATCCGCCTATAATGTTCCCACTGCTATGAAACAGGCCTCTTCCCTGTAAGAGATAGGGGGCCGTAATCGACAACACGAACATTTTTGGGTTCAGGGCACGCTCAAAACCTTACCTTAGTCTTGATACCTTTTGTAATTTAACACATTCAAGCTTCAACGTTTACGCGACATTTTCAGCTTGACTGCACAACAAAGAACGACACTTTTTTCCAAAAAATGAAATGAATAGCTTTCATATCTTGTTCGGTGGCGACTACGTCATGTGCACATAAACTTGCACCAGTGAATGAAACCCGTTGGACGTTGGACATTTCACGTCACTTTTAGTTTGTCCTGCTCTGGAGATTTTAAATGGACAAGCGTATATAATATTGCATTGTATTGTTTGTGTTCATGACATGTTGTAATAAGTACATAGAAGGTTATGTTGGGTTTAAATTTGCAATCTGTGGGCCTTTTATGTACCTACGTAATCTCTTAATGGAATGTCAATTGGTTAAAAACAATCCTCGGAATTAAAAGAAATAGGTACCTACCTACCTTGATCTTTGTTCTTTTTCTTTATGAACTAATATGGATGGTTTTATAACTATGTCAATCTGTTATATTTCTTCATCGTCCATACGTATATGACATGTTAATATTATGCGTAATCTTAAGAAAAAAACTCAAATATGCTGAAGTTTCACGGTATGTTTGTATGGTTGTTTTGTTAAACATACCATTAAATTCATCATTCTACAATGAATCTTGCAAACACCCTTTCCAATACAGAATAAAACCTTTAACGCTTGCAAACAGAACCTGGTCCACCATTCAACGATCATAACACGTACTTGTCTTTGACGTTGTCATACATTGTGGGGCCTTTAACATACGCGTCATTATTTCTTTGTTTCCACCGCTGGAGGTTTGCAAGGGACAGTGTGCTGGTGATATAAGTAGTGTGCAGCAGTGTACATCGCAAAATAACATGTGTACAATAATATCGAATAGACAAGGCATGACGTTTGCATCGCTGTGTCGCTGTGTAGCGCTGCTCGCCGTGGGCGGAATGTGAACAGAGGTGTGGAGATGGTGTTAGAGTAATATTTTTTAGGAAACTTGTAGGATTTTGTATAAAGGTTAGACTTGAAAATAGTAGTTGTTTATTGAATAAAAGTAATTCTGTCTTTTAAGCTTTGGTTGTTTTTGTTTTAATACCGCTTTGTAGAAAACATAGCGAGTGACTTTGTAATTTATTGTTATTTTTATTCCATTAATGATATTAAAAAGTAAGCTAACTCCTATTCTACCTTATTAGGACTATCAAGAAACAAACCAGATTAATTTACATTTAAGCTTCATCAATAACAAACTTATAAAATAACAAAGCCTGCTCCACAGTTCCGGTCGTCGACTTAATTCGTCGTGACGTCATCGGTCGGTGGTCGCGGCTCAGTTTTTGCATTTTATCATCTGTGTGTCCGTTTGTTTTGCTCCTGTCTTGCGTTCGTTATAGTCAACTTTCGTATTGTATGCACCATATTACCTGCGTGTTTTATTAAATTATATTTCGTTTTGTATAACGATTCTGTAATAGTTTGTGAAGGTACGATGCACGTACATGGGTTTTAGAAATAATTTGATTGCAATTAGTCAGCCAGTAGGCCCGCGTATTTGCACCTTGGACGCGACCTACATTTGGCAGTGCATTGACACTAACACACTGCAATATTTTATGCATTTCATGTATATTACATTTAGTGTTCAATTAGACGTGGTTTGAGTCGGATAACTTGCATTTTTATTTAGATTCATCCCGTTGAGCATTCAGTGACATTTTTTGCATTTAAGTTTAATTTGAATTTCTGCATTACATACTGACATTTTACATTTGCATTGACATTACTTATGTTAGGTATGCACCCTACAGTGTGCTTTTATTTTATTTATTTTCTTGTCTAAATGATTGGCAACACATTAGTGCTTGTGTCATTCATCAAAACTGTGGCATTGTTTGAGGAAATGCCGTCTAAACCAGAAGTGCCTCATGTAGAAAAGTTTCCAATTTGTTCTATCCAACAATTGACTGACATAATTGTCTCACCTTTCAAATATAGTTCTTAAAAAGATTGATTTTTACGGAAAACGAAGAACAGTTTCCAAAGCAACCGTTAGACTGAACATGGAAAGCTATAGCTACAAAAACTAGCCACACTTAGCAGTCATGTCATGTCCTGTAAAGGTTTTTTTTAATGTTATAAACTAGCGCTTGACCGCGATCCCGCCTGATGGTAAGCAGTGATGCAATCGTTGATGGTAAAGCGCACTAGTTTATTATTAGCCTATTCACTCTAGCCTTGAAGACACTCCAATTGTAATCAGACGGGAAGACCGCCGCAGGCAATTTGTTCCAGTCCTTTGATGTACGCGGTATAAAAGACGAGGCGAAACGCTTCGTCCGGATCGTAGCGGTATCAACAACGTAAGAGTGGATACTCGCCGTACGACGGTGGTCCGATGATGGAACGGTGATGGCGGAATTAAGTCGTGTAATTCCCGCGCACTCTCTCCAAAATACAGCCTATAGAATACCGAAAGGCTGGCCTACGCTTATGCTCCAGGCTTTGTAGATTGGTCTTCCTTCACCAGATCTGGATCACCAATTAGCCTCTTCGCACGCCTCTCCACCGAGTCCAAAGCTGCCAGTTGGCATTTTGCAGCACCAGCCCATATGTGGCTGCAGTACTCCACACACGATCGGACTTGTGCTTAGTACAACATTAGAAGCTCTCCCGGTGTGAGGTACCGCCGGATCTTTGCAAGAACGCCAAGTTTCCTAGCAGCCATGTTGGCTTTGGACTCGATGAACCACCCAAACTTCAACTCCCAAAAGCTGAAGGCGGTCGGAGTACTCCAAGTATACATTCTGAAAAGCAGGAGCCAAGGTGAACAGGCTCCTTTTGGCGGTGAACAGACACGCTTGTGTTTTGGCGGCGTTGAATGCCACAAGATTGGCTTCACCCCATTCGGAGACTGCCTGAAGTGCGACATTCGTACGCTCTACCATAGCCTCTCTTTCGGACCGGATTAGTTCCTTACTAGCATGAGCACGCGCCAAGTATCTCTATACAACTGTGCTGTCATTTCCATACCCATAGATTCCGGCATCAGCAAATCGTTGATATGCAGCAGGAAGGGAGTTGCAGAGAGAACAGACCCCTGAGGAACACCGGTAATGGCCAGCCGATCGACTTTGTAATAATCTCACCGTGAAAAGTGTGGTGAAGTGAGCTGGAGGAGCTGTCAATAGTGTCAAGCATTAGTTGGAATGACAGCTCGCTCCACGCTCACTTCACCTAAGTTTTCATGGGATGGCTACGGATTCGCACTGCAGTACCTCGAGTCCAAACCTGACCATACATAGAAACACGTCATCATGAATTCTAAAACATCCACAATACGAACCAGTAGCTACATCCCTAAATCAATCACAAATCTTAACCCATAAATCGCAATCTAACCATCTTCATCCCATCTAATCTTAACAGTGGGTCAGCACAACTTATGATACAAATGACGATCACGTCCAACGATAAGTACAGTCACGGAGAAAAGTTAAAGGTCGCCAAGGATCGATCGCCGCAGATGTCGGCATTAATCGGAGTGTTTAATCCGTCCGCCGGCGAATAAATCAACGCTAATTGTACCTATTTATATTTATCAAGGAACCACTTGGACGGGAAGAGTTTGCATTGCGACTATACCTTTACTATTTTGTTTTATGAGGTTGAAGTTGCAGTGAGATCGAGAAATTGTTGCGGTTTTTTTATAATGTTACGGACGAGGGGTATTAAAATGCCGGTTAAGGGTTTCGAGGTTTATTCACAAAGTTGGTACAGTCGACAGTAAGCAATAATAAGAGGAACGTAGCTGATGTCTCACCGAACTCTTCCCTTATGTCCACAAAATCCGTATCTTACACTCACAATAACTTCATAGTAGACGCTTGATGTAATCTTCGCAGTACTT
>VKGM01013776.1:0-16008 GCA_007844875.1 Busseola fusca | reverse complement strand
GGGCAGTGGTACTGATATTCAAAAAAATTTGTAATACATAATTATATACGATAACTAGCTGGGCTGGCAAACGTTGTTTTCCTAAATACAAAAAAAGGAAATAGATGTTGGCCGATTCTCAGACCCACCCGATATGCACACAAAATTTCATAAAAAATGTTCAAGCCGTTTCGGAGGAGTATGATAACTAACATTCTGACACGGGAATTTTATATATAAGAAGATAGATTTTAAATGGGTTTTTATATGAATATGTAAAATAAGCAGGACACTTGTTATATAACGTTTTCTTTAGGGTGCATCCTTAACATAAGTAATGTCAATGTAAATTGACATTACTTATGTAATAAAATGTCAGTATGTAATTCAGAATGTCAAATAAACTTAAACGCAGAAAATGTGTGTGACTGCTCAACTTTTCTTATTTCACCACATTATCAAAAGTTGAAAGGTTTGAAATTGCTTGATAAGCTTTCCCCCAATTAATTAAGTGTGTTTCAATTCAACCAAATTAAACACAATTTCCCACTTAATCAGAACAAAATACACTATCTAAACGCTGCCGTGGTAATGGATCACGTAGCGTGATGTAGGTAAGTGTATGATCTCATGCCGACACAAATAATCAGGATAACTCCCTTTACTGTGGAATTCCTAATTAGTTAACTGAAATAGGTTTTCCTTCTCATTTTGTATAAAATCGCGAGCGCGTTACTCATTCATTACATTTGTTGGACAGAGGCGACAGAGAGCAGTGCGGAGGGGAGCTGTCATGTCGTGCTGACGGACGAACATGAGGAGCTGTGACCATGGCGCCAGATGCCGAACACTGCGAGACTGTGCGACTGAATGTGGAGCAAGTGCCTGTGCATCATGGCAGGAGGATCTTACCAAATGGCCAGCAGCCGACCAACGCCTGGACCGAAAATGAGGAAGAGCGGCCTGGAGACAACACCAGCAGCCCTGGAGAGAACAGACGCCTGCTCCCCACCAGCGGGCCTCCAGCTAAGCACAAATCGCGGTTGCAGGCCGGCCTCACGCTCGGAGTACACAACAAATACCCTCAAATTACGAAGTCACAGAAAGCATTCGCGAAGACCAAGTTTGAAAAAAGAAAAGGCAAACTCATAGCTTTATTGAAACCTCCCTACTTTATAGTCTCCATGATCATCTTCCTTGTAAGTATATTTATCAAAATTTTCTTTTGTCTTGATCGCTTCATCTTATTTCTTGAAGCCACGATTCCTCAATAAAACCTGTTTGAATACCTTTACTTATGATACTCCTGCTGGTTGCGTCTGTCAGTCTTGATGTTAACGCTAGACTCGTTGTTTCTAGGTATTCATCCACACATCGTTGTCCAACGACATGCGCGCGACGCTGGAGTGGTCTCCAAACGCGTGGTGGCGCGAGCCCTGGCGGCTCTTCACCTACGGCTTCGTGCACGCTAGTCATGCGCACCTGGCTCTGAACGCGCTGGTTGCACTGGCTGTAAGTATTCTTTCATCTTCTTCTATTTGTATCTTTAAATGCTACGCATTCATTCCATCATTATTGCACTGGAAAATATTTGGTGACTCCAGTCAGTATCCATTCATGAGTGCTGAATACCATTTTGAACCCGTAGGTACGCTCTTGAATGATAGATGATTTTACCTGTACTGTGGTGCGGCTTTAGCTTTGTGTGCGTGCACGCTGGCGACGTGAGCGCGCGGCTCGATTGCGTAAAGTGTGGTAGCGGTAAATACCTAATCTGCTGGGACTACCTGCCCTTAACCTTTCCGATATTTCCCAGGTGGGCTGGCCTCTAGAGCGTGAGCAGGGTCCGTGGCGCGTGGTGGTGCTGTGGGCTGGTGGCGTGGCAGCCGGCGCGCTCGGCGCAGGCGCCCTGCAGCCCCGCGTGCGCGTCGTCGGTGCGTCTGCGGCGGTCTATGCGTTACTGACTGCACATATTGCTAATGTGTGCCTTAGGTGAGTTTTCTTTCTAAAACATTATAATAGGGTACATTGTCTCTTACAACCCCTGTATTGTTGTCGTGTAAATACACGGTGGTATCATAATTTAAAGAGATCGTGTAAATACACGATCTCTTTAAATGATGATACCACTATAGGTACTATAATTTTCTTCTAAAAAGTACCCCGTCGTTATCTAACCAAGATGTTCTTTCACAGATTCGGCCACATCCCCCTGTGGTGGTTCCGTCCGCTGAGCGTGGTGGTTCTGGGCACCTCAGAGATATCCTGGGCGCTAGTGCGTGCGCCGGCGCCGCTGAGCGCGCCGGCAGCTGCGCACGCGCACGCCTCCTACGAGTACGTCGCCTGGGCTGCGCACATCCTCGGCGCGGGTGTCGGAATACCGCTCGCCTTCATTGTGTTCACTGGTGAGTTTTGGTTTTATGTTTTAGAAAAATACTTTTAACATTAACAAAGTTATCAAAGAAGTCACAATATGAATTATGAAAATGCACTTCTCTCCCATATAATGAACGTGGTACGTAGCCATGAGGCATATATAATTTCATGACACATAAACATTTTCTTTCTTACTTTTCTCTCAATTAAAATTATTTCGATTTTATATTAATGTTCGTCTTCTTTGGCTGCAGGTGAAAATAACAAGAAGGCGTACGTGATCGCGTGCCGCGTGGTGTCGGGCGCGCTGCTGGTGGGCGGCGCGGCTCTCGCCGGCGCCTACTACGGGTGGTACACCGACTGCGACGACCAGACCTGAACCTGGCCCGCGGAACATTTGCGTCTCAATGAAAAGTGCAATTTGTACTCATCCGTCCGCTATTCGTGGCTTAGAATAGCTTTTGATGGGAATTTTACACCTTTGTACTGTATATAGTACAGAGATAGTCGGCAGTACAAAGACGTCGCCGTATAATACGATTTTAGATCTTTTTCACGTTCTAGGAGTAAGCGTTATGTACAAACATGTTCTTTGGAATTCATGTTTTAAGGAAAACGTAAAATAAGTCGTGAATTTTAAATTGTGATTCCGCCTAACTACATTCGACTGAGGTAGCTACCGCTGAACTACACAACTATAACGATGGTTCGCCAGCGCTTTCTGAAAATCAGAACAGCCTCACGCGACGTGTGCCTCATAGTTTAGGATTGTTATGTTGTGATGTACATATGATTGTGGTAACGGCGGAGTTATTAATGTTATTGATTTCTATGAAATCACCTTTTCGATTGTTTTGCATCAAAACGTTGGACAAACGGCTCGTGATATTTTGTAAGCTTTGTACTTATGCAATGGTTCTATATTATTCTAATGTTAGTAGTGATCAAGTGCAATTGTAATTAAAGATCTTCGAAAACTCTTTCATAGGCATTTATTATGCAATCTCACATTTCGATGAAAACCAAATATTTGTGGAAAATGACAGTTATATTAGTTGTAATATAACTGTCATTTTCCACAAATATTTGGTATTGTCGCGAATTATGTTTGTGTTAACAATCACATCGTCGAATCAAAATACTGGGCAATGTTGACGAAACCATACATGACATACTATTGAAACTTCAGTTTGATTTGTAAACAGTACAAACATTGATAAACGGACTGATGAGGTCACAAAAATAAAAAAATGTTAACTATTTTTATTTCAAGTCGTTGAGCAAAATGTTAATTGCCTCAGAGTGTCATTTTTTCCAATTGTTTATCTTACAAAATGTTCCATCTCCATCAACAACAAGAAGTCAACGTATGTTAATCTAATTATTATTTTTTTAAATTACCTTAATATAAATGACTGATACCAAAGAGATTATTGTATTCTAGTCAACAGTGACATAAGTGATATGATAATACATGACTTAATTGAACCTGTGTTTTGTTATTTTATTACGTGTCATTTACATGTACATAACTCTTCCGAGCAGAAGACCCTGGCTACTGAAACCACATGCCTAAGACAGCGACAGTCAGAAATAAAAGTGTGTTAATTAACACGTAAACAATACCGGCAACGCCAAACCACTTTTTTGAATTGACACAAAATGAATCGATAACCTACTTTTTAACATTTCATATAACAGCTAAGAGTTCATTTAAATTTTACTTTTGTTCCGATTTTCGTCGTCTTCGCATCTAGAGTTGGATGAACTAAGAATAAGCTCACAATCGACTCAATTAATTGTAGATTCGTTTTTTAGGTTCTTTAATTGTTTAAAATGTACCTATGTAAAAAGCACGAGTCCCAATTTACATAAGATTAGCATTGCACATCACTAGCCCTGGTTGAGTGTGTGAACTGAAGTGCCCCTGCGCATTACGCCATAGACCAATATATTATATACTGAGAGCGGCTAGACCGCGCGGCCAGGTCGCCGCGGTGGCTGCGGGCAGCTATCAATACATCTGCGGCCACGTTGAGTCGCGATGTTCCTGCTGGCCGCGCGGCCAATATGTATGTGCGGCCACCTATGTCAGGGAAGAATTAGTTGGCCGCAGCTAGCTGGCCGCGTAATGCGCCGGTGCACTTACTGTGAAGTACCATAGATCTACATATGTACTTACTGTACATTTTGCCGGTGACGGTATGTGATGTAGGAGACCCAGATAAAAAACAATGTTCGCAAAGGTGAAGCCCCTGCGTCTGACGCGTCTGAAATTGTCTTTTATCTCGGACGCTAGTTCTACCCACGTAGTTTCAAATGATAACATGACAGTTATCTGCACAAGCTATTATATTATTTTTATTTCATAAAGGCGACGATTCATTTATAATAATAATATTCCACAAACAGCGTCATCAAGTCTCATACTAAGCAGAGCTTGTGTTACGAGTACTAGACAACTTATAAACATACTTATATATTTCTAAATACATACATATTAAAGATAAATTACACCCAGACACAGAACAAATAATCGTGCTCATCACACAAACGTTTGTCCTGGGTGGGAATCGAACCCACGACCTCCGGTATAGCAGTCAGGATCACTAACCACTAGACCAACAGGCCAGTCACAAACTAAACTAAATTGAAATTCAGTGCATCCTTTTCTTTCTATTTCGTTAGGAAAAGAACAGGAAGATACATATTAGTTTAGTCCTGTCAAATTAAGATACTCCGTAGAGGGTTTAGACGTGATTAAGATACTCCATAGAGGGTTTAGACGTGATTAAGAACATGACAAACAAAACTAATATTTATCTTCTGCCGTTTTCTTAATGAAATAGAAAGAAATAGATGCACTGAACTTAAATTAAGTGTGTAAAATAAGGGAATCGGCGCTAATTGCCCAAAATATACAAAATATACGTACATATAATTTTATATATATACGTATACGTACGTACTGATAATGATGCAACATTGTTATGTTCAGTACGATAATCTGTCCCTGTATATCGCTTATGTGATTATGAATTCATATTAAGTAGTCATGAAAATATAGGCATTATGAAAACAAAGAATTTAATGCTTATTTGATTTATTTGCTAAATTAATACTAGATACCTATTATATTTAATTGTTATATAAATCTACAATACGAACCTAAAATACATTGAGGCTACCATATAACGTTGGTCAAATGTAACGCCGAAAGTAAGGCACGGAGTATCAAGAAATGGAGTGTCAGTATTTGTACTTCTTCTAAATGATTAAGGTTATCCTGCTTGTGTACAACACAAGTAGCACTACAACACTAGATCGATCAATGGTAAATGTCATCGATCGACTACAATCTATGTAATCTGCATTTGCGACATATTCGTCAAAAATGTAAACAAATATGAGTTAATAGAAAAATAACTTTAAGTCCTACACAATAAAGTTCAGTTTACGCTCCAACTTTAAAATAAATTATAACTTTTTCAATAGTACTAGTCACTCTGAAATCAACTTAATAGTCTTTGATATAAGGTTGATGTTTGACTTGAAATAAGGTGGAGGTGTACATCACTGCACACTTTTACTATAGTTGCACTTTTAGCAAATTGCTGCTGCGACACACTTTGCTCGCTATTACACACAGGCACTCCATCTGTTCACTACTCTGTGTACAAAATATTCAAGTCTATGTTAGTCTATGTCGTATGAGATCATTGCCGGCCATTTTAATTAAATAAATATTTTAACTAACGCTCCTGGAAGAATATGATCGGTTACTACCGGACACTGAATCCTTTCCGACGATACTGATTATTGAATTTCTATATAAGCAATTACTGTACGTGGAGGCAGGAAACTTCTCAAAAACCGTCTCATCTACATTGCACAATTAGACAATAATTTACAAATTATTAATTATAATTTCAATATAAACTTGGACAAGATCAACTATAATTGAGTCCAATGCAAAACTGCGCAAAAACTCCACCGAGCATATCACAAGGCCCTGAGGTCCGAACACGTCCAGTAGTGAGCGCATATTTCTGGAGCTATATTATCAACCGCTCAGTCACACGCTGCACATTATATGCATCTTCTTTGATCCTCAGCAGTCCAGCGGCTTGCACTGAACCCCCAGCTCAGTGCACCAACATTCCGTGCATGGCGTGGACAGTTCCGTGATAATCCTTCCGACTCTGTACATCCTCCCATAGATGTTACAGCCAGCCAACTTCAGAAGACCTGAGCCTACGCCTGGTAGATTTCCCAGGCTCGGAGGTCGGGGTCCTCCAAATGCCCCAGACGTGAAAGGGCCAGCGTCCTCCTGCATTACTGGGCTTCTCACTGTCGTGTCATACGTCTGTGGTGTCGGACGTTCGTACGTCTGTGGTGTTGTTCGCTTATTGGCATTGGTGGTGATTGGTCGGTGAGTTGTACGTTTTATGGCGGTGGCCTCGCCGAGCACCAGGTGGTCTATCCTGTTGACTGAGTTTGGTTGTACTAGAGGTATGACGTACGGACGCGGTGGAAGAGGTTTAAAGATTGTTTCTTCTGTAGGTCTGCTAGTGTACGGTGCACTGGTTGAGAAGCTGTGGACAGGTGGAGCGGTGGGAAGCGGTCTGGTGGGAGCTCTGGTTGAAGGCTTCTTACTCGGAGCAGTCGTCGTTTCGTAATCACTGAGAAGTAGCTTCAGAACGCTGCCGAAGGAAAAAGAGCCATCATCATCTTCATCTTCTTCTTCAGAAGAAATAGTGTCATCAACCTGCTTGACCGGAGCAGGCGTGGTGGTGGTGCTCGTTAGTTTGGGAGCCGGTTTTGCGGAACTGGTTACTATCAGTTTTGTAAAATCGCCTGCAGCTGTCTCTACTGGAACTGCTGTTGTAGTGATTTTCTGAACAGAGTTATTGACTGGCGGTGGTGTGGTGACGTCATTCAATGTCGCTGTCTCGATATTAGTTTCTTTAAGGTCTGCTGAGTCAGTGTTATTAGTAAGGGGAACAAATGTTGAAGGCTCAGATGTTGTACTGGTCCCTTTAACGTTGGTATCATTTTCTTTGTTTTCTGGTACCACTGTTGCGTTTCCGGAAGTAGTATTTTTTTCTGTAAAGGAAACATAAATTGTAAACTAGGTATTGTAGAATTCAAAAACTTTCTAGTATAACGGACCTGAACAAGTTGGAAAGTCTCGATTAATGATGATATAATAGAATTATGTATGTTGTGAATGTTGGATGTTGGTGAATGTTTAACTGCATCAGTGTATGTCGAATAGCGTGTGTTTCATTATTCATTTACTTGAATCGGCCACATGCCTCTAAATGTTAACATACACCACTGTATGACTTAGATTCAACAATTTATAAATTACGTGAATTACGTGTATTGAGATCATCACTGATTAGGTATAGTAATTTTGATAAAGATATAAGTTCTGTTTGTTTATGGTTTTAATAATTGAAATAATTTGTGATTTTACTTTAACCCATAACTTTTGTGTATGCGTTTTTTTCCGAATCTAGAATTGTCATCATAATTTTACTCAGACGATTTATCAAGTCGTGTTCAGTCAAAAAGTAATTATGAACAGAATAAATACCGGTCATTGCTGCGGGTTTATTAACAAACATCAGAGTATGTAAAGGGCCAACCCATCTATCACCAAATTTAGCGCACTGGAGGTAGAAAAACCTACCTATCTCTATATGCACTGCGCTGTGGACATTTTCAGCAACATTACCTCAAATTCCTTATTGCGTACCATAATGTATACGGTTGGTAGGGAAATAATTATATTAGTCACAATTATGGACCGAGAGAGAGGAAGAGCACTGGATATTTAATGTCAGAATTTATTTTCTGTATTATAAGTAGTTAGGCTTAAAAGAAAGTTCTTCAATTTATTGATGAAGATGTTATGTTTATTCAGCTTATTTATTGTTTCGGGTATAAGTTACCGCAGTAGTTGTAGATTTTTATGGACATAACGAGGCTACTATCGGAGTGCAGTTTTAGGCGCAATGTTGGTAATTAAGTCTATTTTTATGTCTTAGAATAATTTTCGTTTGTATGTCCTCTCTTTTTGTAAAGAATTCTGGATACTTACGTACGAACTTACAAATTTCGAATATATAGAGACAGGGTAGGGACAACATCTTTAGTTCCTTGAAGTGGGGTTTACAGCTATCGATGGCTTCAATATTTACTAAGATTCTAATTAATTTTTTTTATAGTAAATAGCGTGGGTGCGTCAGTGCTGTTGACCTATAAGATGATACCGTATTTGAGCCATGCGTGGGCGTATGCATAGTACGTTACTAGGGCAGTTTTAAGGTCAGTAGTTTTTTTGATCTCACGTAGTGCGTATGAAAATTTAGATATTTTTGATTTTACTTTCTGAACTTCTAATTTATGTGCGTATCAATATTTAGGCCTAGTAGGGTGAAATTATCAACTAATTCTAATTTATTATTTTTAAAGCTAAAGTTAATATTTATTGTAGGTATTTTTTGGTGAGGGTGGAATGAAATTATTTTAGTTTTATTGAAGTTAATTTCTAGGTTGTGTTCAGTCATCCAATTTATTGTAGAATCTAGTATGGAATTTAATTTGTCATTTAAATTAATGTTATTTTCGCATGAGGTAAGTATAGATATGTCATCCGCAAATAGAACACATGGCTCGTTTATGTTATTAGGAAGGTCGTTTATATAAACAAGAAATAAGAAGCATCCTATTACGCTTCCTTGCGGGATGGAGGCAGTGATTTGTTTGCTGTCCGATCTGATTAATTCTATTTCATTTTTGCTATTGTTGTAGTGTTCAATTTCGACTATTTGTTCCCTATGTTTCAAATAAGATACAAACCAGTCATAACATTTGCCGCGAAGTCCTATACTGTAAAGTTTACTTAATAATATTTCAAACTGCACTTTATCATATGCTTTAGTCATGTCAAGCAGAAGTCCTACCGCGTATTTTTTATCATTAATGATGTCAAGGGCTTTTTGGATATATTTGTAAACAGCCAATATAGTCGAACGGTCTTTTCGGAATCCGTTTTGGCAGTCGTTAAATATATGATATTTTTCACAAAACGCATATACTCGATTACACATGGCTTTTTCGAAAATTTTGGAAGCTGTCGGTAAGAGGGCAATAGGGCGGTAATTGCTTGGATCAGTTTTTATATTCTTTTTGTGAATTGGTTTTATAAGAGCTTTTTTTAAGAGATTGGGAAAAACTCCTTCTTCAAAAGATTGGTGTAATAATTTATAAAATGGTAAGGTTAATTCGTCTGCACATTGTCTTAATAAGGTAGGTGGAAGTTCATCAATGCCGTGAGTGTTTTTATTTTTCAAATTTTTTATTAAAGTGTTCACCTCGTAAGGGTCAATTGGGCTGAGGAAGATTGTATTCTCTGTAGAACATACAGATCCTTTCGGTTTGAGGGTTGATTTATTCGTGGCCTCTCCGATAAGGGCAAAAAAATTATTAAATATGTTTGCTACGTCTTTAGGTTCAGTAGTTAAGCAATTATTCGTTTGTAGGGTTATATTACTTTTCTCACTTGCAATTTTTTTGTTTGTACGTTCATTTACTATACTCCACATTGTCCTAACTTTATTATTAGATTCATTCATTTTATTTTTATAGTGTAGCTTTTTTGCTAATGTCTTCTTTAAAATTTTTTCATATTTTTTGTAATATTGAGTTAATATCGGATTGTTTGTTTTAGTAATTAGTGTTTTTAATAATCTTTTATTTGTGCAAGAGTTTTTTATGCCAACGGTGAGCCAGTATTTTTTGTATTTTGGTTTTATCTTAATTTTGTTCAATGGTATACACTGATTTAATATGTTAGTAAGTGTGTTATTAAAAGCTTCATAATTACTGTTCATATCTTTTCCGTTTGTTATGATATCATTCCAATTTATTCCTTGTAATTTAGATTTAAATTTTGATATATTTGTGGGGCTATAAAATCTTTTCTTCACGTGCCAGACGATTTTGTATGTTTGTATAGGCAAGTTTAAATGTAAAATGGTGCTGTTATGATCTGAAAAACCTAGCTCTTCTACAGTTGTGTACATATCTTTAAATTTAAAATTTGTAAATATCAAATCCAAGCATGTAGTTGTGTTTGGCGTTACACGCGTCGGGGTTTTTATGTGTTGGGTGAATTTATATTCCTGCATTAGATTTATGAATTGATTTGATTTAAGGTTATTTGTTAGTATGTTAATGTTGAAATCGCCTTCTATAATTATATTTAGTTTAGAATATTTATTATTTATATATTTTAGAATTTGTTTTAGTCGCTGGTAAAATACTTCATCCTCTCTTCTATTCCAATACATAGCTACAATTAATAAGTTTTCTTTAGGCAATTCAGTAGCACATAGCTCTAGTACATATTCTATAGATTTATTTGTTATATCAATTCTATGTATGTAGTCTATGTGTTCTTGAAGTAGAATGCAGACACCGCCGCCTGTTCTGGTACTGCGGCAATATGATGATGTAAATTTGTAGCCGTCAATCTTAATTAGCTCTAGTTTTTCTTCTGAGAGCCAGGTTTCCGAGATACATATTGCTTTGTAATTAGAATTTTGGGCAATGAACGCGTCAAGTAGGTGTTGTTTGTTGTTAAGGCTTTGAAAGTTCTGGAAAAGTATTTTGAATGGTACGTCTTTATTTGCGAAACGTACGATTGATATATTCATTCGGCATGTCCATATGGTGCGATTGGTTAGTGATGTTCATCGTTCTCGTGTTGTTTTCTTGGTAGGTTGTATCTACATGTTGCGGATTGATGTTGTGATATTTTTTATAAATAGGTTTTCCATCTATGTATAATTGGTTATTTCTTATTACTGCGTGGTGTCCGTTTTTTCTAGCATTGAATAACTCTTCTCTCATTTGAGCCCTTTCTTTTCGTAATTTCGCGTCTAAAAACTCTGAAACACCCAGTCCAGTTCCCTGAAAGCACTGACTGCTGCTAACGATGAATCTGGTCATTCTTTTACTAAGCAATTCTACTACAAGCGGTCTATTCTTTGTGCCTTTTCTTCCTACTCGATACATATCTTCTATGTAGCCTGATAGGTCTACATTAACTATATCTCGGAATAGGTCTATCAATCTGTTATAAAGTTCACATTCGGGTTCTTGATTATACTCTGTGAGGCCATAGAGTACTAGTTTCTGGTGGCGATTTTCAGGTATGCTTGATGCTTGGAATGTCCGGGTAGATAGATCGCTAATTTCTTTTTTTAAAATTTCGTTTTCTAATTGTAGTGTTGTTATTTTCGTGTTAATGTCTTCTATTTCTTGCATTCTTTCTTCATTCTGTATAGTTAAGGTATTCATTTTCGAGTCAAAATCTAGTTTCAGTTCCCTAATAGCTCTATTAATCTCGGATTGTATTGTGTTCTGTAGTTCTTCAATGATAGATTTATTGTTTTCTTTCAAATGTAGTATAATTAATTTGCTCAAACTTTGCATGTTTATCTGGTCCTGTGTAATGTTTAACAAATCTCTATTTTCATTAGTAAAACTAGAATTTTTTATTTCAATATTAGCAGTGTCCTCAGTCTGTAGAGTGTCCCCCAGCAAACTCAGGTCTTCAGAGCCAGTTGTGTCATTATTGGAATTTATAGTTTTGTTTCTCATAGTAACATTGTTGCTCGCTGTTGATGTGGTTAAGTTGTTGTATTCAGGGCACTTCTGAGATCGTATGGGAGTGTCAGAGTTTCCCGTCTTTGGTATTTTACAGATGCATGTCTGGCACTTCCAGGAGTTTCTAATTTCCAATGTCATCGATTTCTGATAATTCCTCTTTGTGACACCAGCACACTCCAAATCGTATCCACACTTGCAGAGCGAACAAATAAGGGTTTCCCTTATTGGCAACTTTTGTTGGCATCCTGCACATAGGGAAGCTGGCGCCATCTCTTGGGGACTTTTTATTTTTGTGGTTGTATTAAAATGTTACTGGTGGCGACAACTAG
This sequence comes from Busseola fusca, assembly GCA_007844875.1. NCBI lineage: Eukaryota > Metazoa > Arthropoda > Insecta > Lepidoptera > Noctuidae > Busseola > Busseola fusca. The sequence goes on along the minus strand of VKGM01013776.1, from coordinate 3,637 downwards.
TGAGTTGTGGCAATACTATAGTGTCGCAATCGACTTTTGGGTCCCTGGTTATGCTTTCTGACAATAGATGGCGCTTAGACACAATAAGTAAAGAAAAGATTAGTAGTATTTTTTTAACTTATTTGAATGTTTTTGTTTTATAATATTAGATGATGTACTTTATCATTATATATCTTCCTTAAAATTTCCGAGATTGTCCGGTTTACATCCCTTTTTTGAAGAGTTATTAATCACTATTCTTCTTCAAGTTTGAATCATAGTCGTTATTTTTCTCTCACTTTTGTTATTAGTCGTTATGCTGAATGTTTTGCACGTGCTTCAATATCACTCACTTTATGTAACTGAAGCCTTTATATAAACACTATTTTATCAATAAATAATCACTTATTCTATTTTTAAGAATTATTTGTACGGAGCTGATTGATTGTTTACGCACAGCAGCGCCCTCTCCATTAGGTAATGGGTATTTGTCATCCATTGTAATTTCATTGGGTCTCCTAAAGATAGCGCCATCCACGACGACCCGCCCCACTCTTCTTTTGAATGCTTAAAGATGTGTGAAACATTCGATTACTATTTTAGTTTTGTCGATTCACAGTAACTACTGATTAGTGAGTGTAATTAGTGAATATCGTCAAAACTAAAACACGTGTGGGATTATAAAAAGCGATAACCACTGACGATTAGGAGGGGAGTGGGGCGCGTCTTCGTGGATGGCATTATCTGTATAGTCTATGACCATTCTAAATTTTTGTTCACCTGAGGCGTCCATTTTTTTAGGAACTAGGTGTACCGGGGCACTCCAAGGTGAGTGTGATTCGGTTATTACATTGTTTTCTAACAGTTTATTGACTTGTTTCTGTATTTCCTGGTTTTGACTAACGGGATGTCTATATGGGCGTATGTATATTGGATCTTCACTCTGAGTACGAATCTTATGTTTAACCTGGTTTGTAAAAGACAGAGGTACATGTTCGCAATGAAAGATGTCTTTATATTCTGCACACAAATTAGCTATTAGGGATTTTTCTTCTATATTAAGGTGTTTAAGTCGTAATTTGTTTAAGTTTTCGTTTAATAATCTGTCTATGTTTAAGTTATTATTTAAATTATTTACTAGGCAACTTTCTGGTAAGTCCTGTTCTACATTGTATACAGTAAATGGTTTTTTAAATGTTATAGTCATTTCAGTGTCATTGGTGTTCTGAATGACTGTTTGAGCTAAAGAATCTACACAGTTAATTAAGGCGTCAGGCATGCGAACTCCTGGGCAGAATTCGACATAGTTTAAAATTGCATTGCCGTTGTCTAGTGTTGTTGGCACTTCTACGCGTGTTTCCGATCTAGGTGGTATTATTATTTGGTAAAATGGGTTATATAAAATAGGAATTTCTGTGGTACTTGTCCTCAAGACCTGGTTTTTCATGTCTATGTTAGCTTCTATTTTTTTTAATAAGTCTGAGCCTATAAGACCGTTATACTGGTGGTCTACATTATATATATAGAATTTATGATAGATGTCTGAATTAAAAGTGTCTGTCAAAGGAATGCATGCGACTTCGCTATGCTTGCTACGTCCGTGAGTACTGATTACTTCGAACGGTTCTGTGTCTTTATAGTACTTGAAGTATTGGTCGGCTAGTTCTTCGTTAATAAACGATCGTGAACTTCCTGTATCTATTAGAAAAGTTGCTTCTAGCTCCGGTAAATAGATGTGTGGTAGCCTAAGGCCATTATAATTTAAATTTATTATTTCTGTTGGTCTGGAACAGAGGCTTCTATTTGAAAATTTTCATTTTCCAATTCGTTTTGTACGCTACATAATTGGCTATTATCCTCCTCTATGATTGTTACGCAGTTGTCGTCATTGCAAGAGCATAACTGTTCATAGTTAACATCGTAATTAATTGGTTCGTCTAACATGTTGTTTTGTACTGTCCTCATAGACACATCAGCGTTTTGTCTAGGTGGTTGGTTGTTAACACCAAAACGAAATTGTTGGTTTGGATTGGCTTTGAAGAAGCCTGAATTTTTAATATTATTCATTGTCCGTGGAAGCTGTTGTGGTTGATGAGAAATCTGGGGTTTTTGATTCAGATTTTGTAATTGTGGTTTAGACGTTTGTGGTTGAAAACCAAATCTTTGGTTGCCATGATTAGGATTCGGGGTAAAGTTTGGTTTAAAAGGGTGTTGTGGCTTAAAACCTTGATTATTGTTTGTTGGAATACCGAACTTATGTTGAATTGGTGCCGTAAAGTTGGGTCTAGGATTGTTTGAACTGGGGTTATTATTGGTAGGGTTTGTTTTATTTTTATTTCGAGAGTTGTATCGAGTTTGGAAATTAACTTCCTCGGTAACAACACTTAACGCGGATTCTAATGTCTCGCATTTGTTCAGTCTAACAAATCTTATCAAATCTTCCGGTAGGTTATAGAGAAAAACGTTGAGGGATGTGTTATTATATGTAATATATTTAGCTGCTTTTATACCTTCGTCGGTTAGAAGGTTTACTTTGGAGATTAACGAGCTCCTTACGTTCTGTATACGATGGCAAAAGTCTATGTAAGATTCGCCTTGTTTAATTTTAAGGTTTTCTAACTCTATGCTTGCAAGCTTCTGATCTAGGATCACCAAAATGTTGAACAAAGAGTTCTTTTAAAGCCTCCCATGTGGTGACGTTTTCGCGTTCACTTATTAAAACAGCTGCCCTGCCTACTAACCTACTTGTTATACAGTGAAATGAATAGGTTTGTTGAGCTGGATTGTTCTTCCCTCTGAAACTTCTAATAACATATTCGCATTTAGATATAAAAAGGTTTAATAACTTATCATCACCATCAAATCCTGGGATGATGCTTTGGATTTCCTTTGGGATAAGTTGAATATTCATAATGCTTATTTTTAGAGCAAACAATTAACGTATTCGGCGATTTGAGGCCAAACTACGCGACTTAAACTAAAAATGTGTAAAACCACTAATGTTAGAGTAATTTTCACAATCTAACAAATCACTGATGTGAGTCTAATTTGTTATATTAAAAACTATTTTAATGATAAATCTAGATTTGACGATTTTTGTCCAAAAATAGATAGTTACGTTATTGGCGATGTCTAGTCCAATAAGTCGTAAGGGATATAGACAAGGAATGGAACACAATGCGAAATAAGGGTCTACTCACAGTTTGCTCGATCCCATGCCGGTTCTTGTTCTGCTGCTGCTGCTGAGCGTGCGCTTTTGACGAATTTATTTGTTAGGTTCTTTACAGACTAGAAGTTTATGCGACTAGGATAACGTTACGACCGATTTATGTGTCTATTAACGATCACTTGTACGCGACTTGCTAATCCGACCCGGCTGCGCCAGTCAAATATGAACGCGCAAGATTTGTATTAAAAAATATTTATTTTAATTATACACGTCTGCTCTACATGAGCTTTAAGTTGACAATGAACAAAACGAACAAAATGAACCCATAAATCTAGGTTACATGTGCTTATATACTACTTAAGGGCTTTATATGTGTGTGTCCGTGGCTGGACCTCCCAGTTGGCTAGTAACAGGGATTTAATTTCTTAAGTGTTTTGACGATCATTAATTTTATTGGAGTTGACTATTTGACACTTGAGTCTAATGTCT
>VKGM01013775.1:0-16028 GCA_007844875.1 Busseola fusca | reverse complement strand
CAGTCAAACCGTTTCGGAGGAGTATGGTAACTAACATTGTGACACGAGAATTTTATATATAAGTAGATATAGTAGATAATATAATATAATGACATGATATTTAATTTGTGAAGTATTACATACCTTTTATTTTTTTTTTAATGTGAGGACTATGTAGGTCAACACTATTTTCGTTTCTTTTTTCTTTTTTTTCTTATTTAGTTTTAATCATGATCTGGCAGTTTGAGTAATTTACACGGCCTATCCAAATGTCCTTTCTTTGGTATTGTTTGCCAAATAGTTGAGCTCCTAAAGTGCAGGGTTGAGCTGCACAATTTCTGACAAATGTGTGCACTGACTGGACGGGTTCTCTCAACCTGTGTGGTTCCTTCCTCAAGAGACCATCTCAGATATCGATTCTACATATGATCTTCATATGATCTGACCAAGATTATGTCTGGACTTTAAAAGAGACTGTGACCTCTGAGTTTGTTTCGGCCTTTTTTCTCAGAGTCTGATAGGAAACGCCGAACACATCTAGTTTAAAAAAATCGTTGACTTTTAAAAGTGTTTGTATAAACCGACTTACAGAAAATAAATCATTTATCATTAATTTAATTTCTTCGTGAAAAAAAAAAGCGAGGCAAAATATCAAAAGGTAATGTCTTTCATTTTATTCAAAAAACTTCATTTGATGTCATAATGCGATATTAAAACGAGAATAATTGTTAAATAAAAAGTACATAAATAACAATAACAGTAATTCAGTAATCATGGTGTAGCTGCAAAAGCCAACCAATCAATTATATGGTGGCCACACTGTGGTTATGTAGTAATTGAAACATACAACACCATAATTTGTTGATTAAAGTAATGGTGGCTACGCCGTACATCTCAATTTTCTCACATACATAGTTAAACTGTTTTCTACCATTCCTATCGATTATGGGATAAATAGATAATTTGACAAAAGTATCACACGAATGTTTTGAAGTTCGTTTGTTCCCGTGTTTGTTTATTTGGGGGTTTACACATATGCTTTTATAGAAAGGCTTTAACCGGTTACATGCCTTGCTGTAATTACAGAAACAATTAAAAATCCACTGTGTTTCGCGTGGATCCACGTTCGTATTCCTTGGGAAGGGTTAATTAATTTAGAGTTAATTTACGAATCAATCGTATAGTGTGAGTACATGCACCTATACTGACTACTATAGCATACCCTTTGTAAAATTGTCACATTTGTTTTCTGTAATTTATATGGTGTACATAATAAAGAGTATTCTATTCTATAAATTCTCAAGATTCTGTCTTGGATGGCTTTACTCACTAAAAAGAAAATAAACGCCCATCCTTGTAGTAAAATAAAAACACGTCATGTCTTTTCAGGCCAAAATTATCCTTTTACCATAGTCTGAAGCAAGCTAATTCACCGGCTAATATGGTACGTTCGCGGAGAATACGTGACATGCGTATGCACATGATTGTTCGACCGGTTCTCTGCACATACCTACGCATATGCCATGCTTCAAATAATGTAAATTCATTACTCAGTAAAAACATTTAGGTAGCAAGTACGTTTATTTGTTTACTCAGTAATTATGTAGGTATTTACCAAACTAAGTTGTCAATTGAAATAATTTAGCGTAACAATGATATGAATGATTATTGTCCACCAGCTTACTTACCAATATTGCAAACACAGCTTCTATAAACGCTAGTCCTAGCTGCATATTATATGCATCAGCAGCTTCGAACACAATATACTCTATACTCCTACCTATTGTAGTTTGACATTTTTGTAACAATGCCTAACGATCCTATTCTTAGAATGCAGCTCTGACATTGTTTCCGGCATCTATTACGTAAGTAAATCAATCGAGTTCAAATATCGCACAGGCCATCTCATTTTCTAATCGAGTCACTTGCATAATTGGACCGATTTGCACAGTAGTGGCCGCATCGGGCACGGGCAGGCTTCGGCGAGCTCAGCCGCCGCTTGCGCAATCACAATAATCGATGCTCCGCCGATGAAACAGTGAAATCAATGCTGCGACGTCAAGTTACCGCATCGCTTGCTCTATATTCATTGACATCATAACTTAATCAGATCTCATTAGCCGCTCAGGTTCGCATTAGGCAATCATTGTTGCAAATTATGTTAAACTATCTACAGAATAAACTATATTCACAGAAGTTAAAATGCATTTAAATATGTTAACCAACGGAATAAGCGAGAGACAGGTTTGATGAATGCCTATTGAATTTTGTCAAGAGTGTTGACTGAGCGAGCACAAAGACGAAATACGTAGTTTTTACGACGTATAATAAGATGTTGTTACTATTCAAATAATATAGTAAACGGAAATTACAAATACATTCGTAAGAAACATGGGTAGTTAACGTCAAGGTGGAGTGGTACAGTGGGACATGGTCGCGGGGCGAGCAGCAGCCGCACCCTCGGGAGCTGCGCAAGCGGTGTTGTTTCTCGTGATTTAATTGTACCACACAGACGGTGACTCGCAACTGGCCTGTTTCGACTCGCTGCACAATTTCTCGCCACTTGGCAGCTACAAGTGTATGCGAACCTATACTATTTGCATGTCACATTCAATCACTTCAATTTGCCTACAGCTGCTTGCTCGTAAAACGCCATTAGCATTAGATAGAGTTAATTAGATCGATATCTTAAGGTGATTAATAGTTTATTTATATTTAAGTTTAACTCGGGTTTAATTTAGTATACCATGTTGAAATTTAAAGTATTTTCTTAAAATAATTGACAAGTAGAAATTACGTACCTGTAAAGTAAATTATGTGTTGCAGTAGCGAGGCGATCAATATTCGCTGAACATTCTGTTGCTGTAGAACGCACTAATTGAGACACAGCTACAATATCCGCCACATGTTTATGACTCCCATATAGCAAGCTATCAAATAAATTCCGAACATGTAGGAGATACTGCCTCGCGTGTAGCGATTATAAGAACCTCATTTTGTTATCTCAGCATCATCCAGACATAATGTAACATCATAGAATAGTTACGTAGGATCACAGTGGCCGGCAGTCTGAAGAGAACAGTGCTTATAAACTAGCATGAAGGTAGTGTGTCAGAGTGTGTCGGGCCTAGTGCACTACGGACAGCGGGTAGGTAGATAACTTATTAGGGTTGGTTCGCAGATTGCGTGAATGCGTTCACTTCACGGTCGCGTTGCCTTTGTTGGTGCACCGCGCTGGGTGGGCCGCTCTATCGCATGCTCCACATTGCTCGCCGCAGGTACCACTGAACCACCGTCACACCGCTGCACTGCCGCACCGCTGCATCGCACCACACACCACGAACATAAATACGCAGACAATAAGTTTTGCGCAATTTGTTTCGCTTTCTTAGATCGGGATTACGGCCGATAATCACAAGAGTCTCTGTTCCCTTTGCCACTCATTCGGAAGAATCGTAGGGTTAATTTAGTAGACAAGGTAGTGTCCATGAAAATGTAAGGCACCAACATCCACCCTGTTCATCAAACACTTACCTCCATACAGAACTGTAACATAGTTAGTACCTTATGATCTAAAGACCAGAGTTAGGAAACCAATGCAGCAACAAAACAAATTGGATGATTTTGAATAACCGCTCGTAGCGATTTATGAATCAGCGATAATGTTGTTTAAGCTTTGGGAGTAAGTATAAAACAATGTTAAATTATGCTATCGTAGTAACATGGCGTTTTGTCTGAGAAATAAACTAGACACAGATTATTTGAGTTGTCTTTATAGCCAACCGGTATTATGACTCAACCGTGATTGTTTAATTCAGTGCTTCTAAACGTGTCGTTTCTCGTGGCTCGTGGCGCATGCGCCCAGTCACTACTACTATTTTGATTCATAAGCTTGCGCAGATATTAGTTTAGTTTGTATTTAGTAAATTAATATTTAGCGGAATTTTACTCCAGTTTTAGTTGCCTTAGGATTTATTCTTTAAACGTGATATTGAATAAATACCTTGTTTTCCATTTTTAGATAGATAGGTACAACCTATAGTTTGAATTAAATGCTTTTTTTTATGAATGATTGTACCCAAACTATAGGCATCTACACGTATTACTTAACTATACGTTTCTAGTAAAGGTGGTGGTGGTTTCTATCATTCCATAGTAAAAAATGTATAGATAGAGAATTGAAAAGAGGCGACCACACGTCACCTACACTAGAAGATAATCGCGGGTGCATGTACCTGTTGCGTTGCGCACTCCTTTCATGGAATATTGTTCTTGTTATAGAGAGCACACGACACAAAGCGGGTTTATCTAAACGCATTATGAGAAGCATCTCCGCTCCCAGATCGCGCGATAATACCCGTCGTCGTCGACTCACAAAAGTATAGAGCAGGCGCACGATGCATAGTGGTACGACGCGGCGGCGGAAGAGTGCGGCGCGGGCGGCTGCGACCGATGTAAGGTGATCTCGAGCCGAGCTGACCTTTGTGCATTACGGGCAACCACCGTCGATCTTCTTTGTGTCGCGGCTCGCTTGTCAGCGTCCTCGCAAGAAGGAACTTTGTTGTCTTTCTCGAAAAGAAAGTAGGTATAAAAGGAGATATCGATGTAAGCATTGTTCCGCCTTCGAGTTAATTCAATATAGTGCTGCTGTCTATCGAACGCCATTTTTGTTTAACATTTGAATAGGTCTTATTGTGCTCGCTGTTTGGCGTTCTGAATAGAGAGCAGGTGTGTCTTAGGAGGTTTACGGTCGCTGATCTCTGACGTCTGGTGAGTTCGTAACCTGAACATTCATAGTTTGGTTCGGGCTTTTTAACTTTAAGCGATCGAAAATTTGTGGTCCAGTATCAGATTTAATAATACTAAAATAAGCAACTGAATGGTTAATTACTTTATTATCTTGACTTGGATTGTGGTACAAACAGTGGAAACTTGTTTGCATGAACTGTACAAAAGCTAAAAAGCCATTAATATCTAATCGCTTATCTACGTTATTACAACAATCGTATGAATCATGGTCGGAATAATAACGTAGCTAGAAAGCGATTTTGTGACTGAAATTAAGGGAAGTTAGTAAGCTATTGTGAAATAATAAAACGATGAAATGCCATTGGATATTACCATTTATATGGTCACCCGCTTCAAATGAGCGATGAAGAACTGAGATGTGTCATCGGATTTTACTATAGAGAACGACATGTTGTCAAATGTGGGACTTTGTTGCGCGTGAGATCGTCGCGACGTTGCGTGGCCAGGCATTCATATTAAGGCTTACTAACTTCATTCAAATGGGAGCATGAGCGAAGGCTTTAGTTCTATTGATTTTTTTCATTTTAAGTAGTAACGAATTCAACAAGTTCTTTGTTGAATTTGTTTCCACGATAATCATAAACAATTGTCTGCTTAGTCAGCGTTGTCTTGTCACGTCACTAATCTAATGTTGGCTAGCATTGTTTACATCACAGAGATATGCTAATGTCGCGAATACTGCAAGAGCACTCTCCATAGCCATATAATTAGGTATATGTTCATTAGGATAGTAGACAAATAACAAATTGAGTAGACAAGTGCTATTAAAACGTGTTAGGTACTTAGATCTTTGAACTCACAGTCTTCTCTAATTTAGAAACCGTAGCAGCGTAGCATTGAAATTAAAACTGAGAATCTTATTGAACTAAGTTCATGTATTCATTTAATTAACGTATTTAAACCTATAAAAAATAATATACTTCGTAGGGCCCGTTCACCGTGGTCCGCAGATGACGCTCGTAGGCCGCACGGGCCCGCAGGCCAGTCGGCCGCCTCAGCTAGGTGAGCAATGACAGATGTGCCAATTTAGCCCGTGTCACCTCGCCCGCCTTCCCTACAACAACTATTAACTACGTCTGTGTAGGAAACGGTCAGCTGGCATATTTTTTTTACCAATCTGGATCAGTTGGTCGAATTTTATGCGTCTGCTGACCCATATGTCTCGTCAACGTATTTCGACACACCAATATAATAATTATACGCTATATAAATTAAAAGAAACCAGGCCATTATGAGTATTAAAATTAATGATAGAATTAAAGAAACACCTGATAATTTTGGAAAACAGGTACCTAATGAAGGACATGAAGACCTGAAGAGAATCTAGAAGTCAATTAACACTTCCAGAAGCTGAAAAGTTACTTTAATTTAGATAGAAAATAATACAATACCGTATTAATTGTTGATATTCCAAGTTTCCATCCACAAAAAGCATTAAAATAAATGAAACACCTTCAGAACAAAAATACAGAATTCGAAAATAAACAATAAGAAGCATTTATAACCGTTTAAAGAATTACTTACACTCGCTTATATGCATAGCACGACATTACAATGTAAGTAGGTAGTCGTGTACATACGTATACAGACGCAACAGGGTTCAGACTGTTCGGAGAGACACGCCACAAAGTATTCCATGAATGTGTAATCAGAGAGTTTATTGATCGTGGCAAGATTAACACCACTCCGCATTGTCTGAGTTGGCACGTCTTAAATTTTCCCTTTTTGTGCCAATAACTTAAGGAATTCACGAATTAATTTTTTTTCTTCACCTTTATGAATGTCGTCGTTTATCACAACTGGAAAGAAATATTCCTTCTTATGTTGCGCTTTCGTAACTGCTTTTCAATTGTAAATTGTGATGTTTTACGACTATCTTTCGTACCCAAAATAGAATATCTTTACTTACACATAAATACATCGAGTGCGACCTCGCTGAAACGACAAGGAAGTACCACCGAACTCGAGGTAGAATTCTCATATAAATTAAAATAAAACATCAATGGAATTAAAAATTTATTGTGAATTATATAGTCAGTAAGTATATTGAATAGCCACGTCGGATAGCTTAGGTCAACTTATATAAACCAGTGCAACGTGAGCTCTTAAAGTGCAGTTAGATGCGAAAATGTATCTGAGTGCAGCCTGGGAGGATTGCTCTTTACATAATTGCAGCCCCACGGAAGGGCGCAGTGTGCACATGCGCATCCTGCGAGCACGTGCCGTCCACGCGGCCGGAAGTGTCTCGCATCGACCCACTTACTGCGACCTTCGCGTATTTCTATCTATACTATCTATTTATCCCACTACTTGTACTACAACTTTGTTACTTTCGCCAGCCCAATAGAGCACGCGCCAAATACACCGTATGCTTACAACAGAGCTGTGGTCAGCCATTCGTAACCAGCCAATGTCATTGTCAATACCTGCCTCCGAGATCAGCAACTGCTGTCGATTTACGATATAATAGTAAACCGAGACGTTTTACGTCTGCATAACAACTTCCAAAATACATAATTATATGAAGTAGCTTTGTAATTATCTATACATAGTATTAAATTAACTAAAGTTCGGTTTTGATAGTAGTTTATTACATACTACGTATCAACATACTTAAGTGCATTACGATGTCAATTTTACAATACGGGTGTATTGCCATTTACCATAACGCAATGGGAATTTTATTATCTACATGTGAAAATACACATCGGTAACATAGGTATCTGAATATGATTGACACTTCAGGGTTGCATCAAGTTATTGTACGTTAAGTTTAATAATAAAAATCGTATCTACGTGTTATTTGCATAGGCACTGTTGACTAAACTTAGGTACGTCGATAAGGCTTGGACAGGTTGTGGGGGCTTATCTGTTGGCGAGGACATCCGCACGTTGTTCAGACGTGCGTTATCCAACTAACACAGTTTTATTATCGCGCATCCCCGTCTTCATCGCGATCGCATCGACATATCGGTGACCACGTGATAAAATGCTCGTTTCAAATCAACATCGCATTTGAAACACGGAAGTTTGTGTCATATCAAGGGGCAGCGGAGACAATGAAACCAAAGATAAAATAAAAGCTTATGATGCTCTCTTTTATATTATGGGTCATACAAGACTGCGAATGTTATCATCATGACGCACTGTACCGTTTTATAAAGATTGCAATCACTAAAGCAATAAGCAGATACAAGTGGTACACCCATCGCCGTCCCAGAGCACCATAGTTACCTCTTTTGAAATAATTGCTTCAAGACTTCTGAAAACAAAATTCTTTTGTAAAGGCCTTTTCTGATTTGTAATCGCTGTTACCTTTAATTAAATATTCGTTTATCTAAATTCGATCATGTCTTCATATTCTTTTTAACTATGGAGGAGTACCTATGATAACATTTTTTTCTAGACAATGATGAACCAATGGGTTGAGCGTATTACAGTAATATTGTAAATATCTATTCCACACTTCATCAGTCTTTTTCAAGATCTTCTACGTCGGTGTGTAGAGTAGATGATAACGGGACTCATTGGTCAAAGCGTTTCTAGAACCCCCAAATGAAGTACTACGAGTATATTAAAAATTCCCTTGTGGCACGCTAAAGCTGGTCTCATTCATACTATCTCTAATTGCCGCCATAGCATTCAATAACTGGCCTTCTGGATAACGATGGATTGAATATTAAACATGTTTTTCTTTTAATCAATAAAAACGGTAATTTAAAATGTTGTAAAAATTATGTATGTTTCTGAGACATAGAGTTTAATTTACTGTCACATCTTATGAGGTCAACTTCCAAATTTGCAGACCAGTGAGGTAATTGTGTAACACACGGTTTGAATGGTTTTCATTTTGAAAGTTCAACATTATTCAACCGTTATAGATGGCGGGGTGAGCTGGACTCCTTTGATAAAGATTGGTCCTTAGCAGCTCTGGACAGACAGGGGTAAAAGGAGATTAGGGAGGCCTTTGCCCAGCAGTGAGACATTAATGGGTAGTACAAAAAAATATTTACGTTGCTAAGCAGACAAATTTGAAGAAAAGAAACAATGGTTTATCAATATCCTTCTGGAAATTATTCAGATTGTGATTGATAGTGTGTTACACAATTAGGGTACAGAGTATCCTTTATATATGTCATTGTACCTATTTGTAATACGAGCGGGGTCTGTCAGACTCTTGCTGACTAAAAACCACCCCGGTGTTCGATCTCACACCTATCCCCACGACCGCGGTCGTGGGAACGTACGATCGTTCCGCAACCTCTGGTCTACCCGACCCGCCACTGCAGGCCTCCTCTAGTCATTGGGGGGAGTGAGGTATTTGACTCCCCCTGCGACGTTTAATAGGGACGCGCGTGGAACACTACGCGCCAACATCCCGAGTCATCGGGACTCGCGTGGGGGGCGAGAGAAGGGGACTTTGAACCCTATAAACAGTGATATTTTTTTATAGTCCTCTTCATTTATTAAAACCCTGTGTTTTTCTTAACCAGGACATACGCATGATATATCTGTCTTGGGTGTTATATCATGAAACAAGAAGTAGAAGTTATTTCTACAATCCTCTTATCAAATCACATTTGTAACAATTATGCAACAAGTGAAATAACAAAGAAGTCCACAGGTAAACTAAACAACACCATTTGTCATGGGTAACTGGAAACACAACAGTGCTATTGTTCCTCTTTAAACCTTGAACAATAACCTGTTCGAGTGCAGAGTCGGATTTTTTTCCAAAATCTCCTTTTATTGGTATTCAAAAAGCTTAATGGAATTTCGCATTGCGCCGGTCGGCGTATTGTATAACAGCGAAGAATGTGGATAAAATCAACAACGCATTAAATCACACATACCCGATTATTCAATAGTAGGGTAAAAGAATATTTACGCCTCACGGTATGAAAAAATATTGAGATAACATATCTCTCCACAAAGAGAAATTCGGTGTAGCCGAGAAGCTTTGTGCGTGGGATAGACGGCTAGCAAATTGTGAGTGGGTTTGAAGCATTATGCAGTAGGTATGTGGCATTGGCAGGGTGCAGGTAGTGTTGGGAGCTGTGTGCATAAATCTGCAGGTCGAGCGGCCACAGCCGGTGTGCGCTGTTCACGCCTACATCGCGGGCGCTGCAGCGGCACTCGCGCCTGCCGAGCCGATCTGCACGTTCTTAGCATATCTGAATCTGTCTACATGCGGCGGCACACCGCCGCTACCAGATATGGGCAAAAATTGAAACACGGAACGTACATATCTGAGTGGGCCTCTGCCTACACATAAAGCGTTGCGTTCGTGCTTTCTTTATGTCCGGCCCCTGTATGGGAAAGAAAATAAAATCTTGTCGACGATCTGCATATCACGCAGGTTTCACAGGCCCTTTACTACAAATTTCTATAAAAGAGAAAATAGTTTAAAGTCTTTTAGGCAGCACTAATTATAAAACTATAACTACTAGGTGCTTAACCAGCAGCCCTCAGTCCCCAATTAAAACACTTAACATACTTGCGGCAATTTATTATGTTGGTACTTAGTTCTTAGTTACTTACTTATTTAAATGATGTTCTCATATTTTAACTCAAATGGGATTTTACATAGTTGCCAGTTTGGTTTCACGAGTAGGTCGACGACAGGTGCTGAGCAAATCTCATCACACACATTTTGGAATCCTGGGAGAAGTCCCAGGATGCAATTGGGATTTTTTGTGGCCTCTCAAAAGCGTTTTATTGCGTTGCCCGTTCTTCCGTCTGTCTATTTAACCCGCGGTTATTAGCCTAGCCTCTGTCTACATATCTATATAACAGAATCTTTTAACGTAATTTTCACCAACTTCAAGACGTCCGATTAATTAATTTTGACACTTATCAAGACTGACGTCTTGGAGCTGATCTGATTATGGAGCCAGGGGTTGGATGTTGGAACTCTTCAGAGACTTCTAGTAAATCCAACAGGTTCGACTTGATAACGAGGGTCTGATAATGGAGCCAGGAGGTGGATAGTTTAGTTATTTAGTGGCTACTAGTAAACCCCCGAGTTTGGGCTCAGCCGATTCATTTTGACGAGTCCAATAGACTGGGCTTGGTAACGAGGGTCTGAAAATGGATCCAGGAGGTAGATAGTGGAACTCGTCACTGGTCATGTCACAAATCATAACTTCGTTGACTCTAAACTTATTACCCGAATGAAGAATATTATAAGCTAAACTAAAAAATGAAATATGTATTTAAAAAAACTAACAATGGCGCCGATTACTTCGTTCACATACTGAACTAAATTTAAGTTAATGCATGTTTTTTTTCATTAAGTACGTTAAAAAAAGGACAGGAGATAAAATATTAGTTTCATCCTGTCAAATTGGTCAGCGCCTGATGTTAATTGGCGTGTTCTTAGTAGCCATGTTTTAATAACGTCTACTTTGTCTATGGAGTACCTTAATTAGACAAAACTAAACTACTTAATATACTACTCAAAACAAAATAAGGGCCACGAGGTATTTTGTCTGTACCATGAAAATAATAAAACTAATATATATTTTTTGTCTCATAACGAAAACTAATGTTGTTTTTACTATGTTGACCAATAAATTTATTCAAATAAGATTAAAAAGTTTATTTGCTTTTGAAAGAAAAAACACATTTTAGGTTAAAAATGTAAAGTTACTGAAAACAAAAGAAAATACTCCATGCTCATCTTTTAGTAACGGGTGTGCCCCCCTCGTTTAGCTATGCACTCCTGAAGCCTGGAGTGCATGCTCTCAATCAAATGCCTGACATTTTCCATTCTCTTCCCTACCTTTTCACAGCATTGATGAGTTGCTGTTGGTTGTGGATTTCCTGATCACCGTCTCTAACTCTTCGTTTCAACTGATCCCACATGTGCTCTATGGGATTTAAGTCCGGACTGTTCGCCAGCCACGGCAAGACTTGAATTTTTAAAATGAAAAAATAACTCGTGGCCCTTATTTTGTTTTGAGTAGTATATACGATACAGTAGATATTCATAAAAATCATCAATTAAACTAACTTTATGTTAAACAACTTATTGAATGACTATATCATGAAATGTGAAGAGGTTGGATCCTGGTGTCCTGAAACACAGGCTACAAGCCTAGCTTATTAGGCAATAGTCTCCTACAAAATATATCTACCTGACCTATGTGTCATCGTCGAATCTGACCAATGCTAAAATAACTTAAGTACCTACTTATATTGTGGTGAGAAATACAGTTGATTCATTGAAAAAAATGAGACCAGCAGCCTAATTGCGTAACACATTTTCGGCAAATGATTCAGACTAGTTGGTATCGTTTGGACCGCAATCTGCATTCATTGCGTTATTTACGAGTTGTGCAGACAAATTTTTCGAACTTATGAAGCAATGGTTTAGAAATCTGCTTCAAAATGATGCAGATTCCGATTAATAATGTGATACGCAATTAGGGTGCATGTCCTTACCGGGCGGCGAGCTACCCATTGCTCACCCGCCCGCAGGCCCGATACGCACTGCCTCAAACAGCAAATCACGCCAAAAATAAAAATCTTTTACCATCATTCTTACTTGGTTTGATGCTCCAGAAATGTAGACAGCTATGTGATGTGATGGGTCTTTTTATACAAAATAATCATTTTAACGTTTTTCCAATAAAGGTTGTATAGGAAAGACATTAAAATGATTAAAGTTGTTGCTGGGGAGTCTGTGGCAAAGGGCATATTCGGGACCGTCTTTTGGCACTTTTCGCCTTCAACATAAATGGTTGATTTCAGCAATTCTTTTTTATGGTTTCGGTTTTAGGTACGAACCCTAAAAATAAGCGGTCTCTATTACTAAGACACCGCTGTCTGTCACCAAGCTGTCTCATAAACCGTGATAGCTAGACAGTTGAAATTTTGATGACAGACGATGTCAGTCAAGCACTAGTTTATAACATAATAAAAAAAACGTATTTGTGTTGCCACTATAACAGCAAATTCTAAAAACTCATTTTTTGTGTAGCACTTGGACGGTTTTTTAATTTTGGTACATCCTAGTGTACCCACTAGTAAGTATTATATCAGCTGATTGCTAGGCCACAGGCCTCTTAGTAAGAGACCATAGAGAGGAGGGCTCAGTGCGGGTCGGTAGTCACATAACAACTTCCATTGCTTATATAATTGTATCTAAAAAGCATTTATTTATAGTAAAACAAAACTTACCTACTTCAATAACGTATAAAACCATTTTTCTTTTTTTATTTCAATATCTACCGCAGAAATGTCCCAGTTATTTTTTATATCCGCACCATAACATAACTCGTTCGTTCCAGTTAACATGGAGTACCGTTCAATTAATACAATACCTTATATTAATACCAGGAAAAATGGAAAAACACTACCCTGCAACCACCCCTTGGCGGCCATTTTTGATGACGTAATTGTTGTCACTCAGTTGCTAAGCAGCCATTGATCGCGGTCATTCACCCGTATAGCTTGTATAATAAAAAGCTAATAACTCTATACATAACTAGTATTTCAACTCACCCAATCATAGATGTTATTACCGAAGTAACAGGTTTCGTAAAAAGGAATTTTTCGTTTCTGCAATGTATCTGGCTGGTTGGACGCGTTTTCTTTTAACGCGATGCGCTTTTTTTTTCTTTTATGGAAACTGTGCCGATGTTGACTATTCTGCCAGAGAACGTTGCATAATTTTTGGCGGTTATTTTGAAGCTGTCAAAATATTCCATACATTTTGATCACAAAGTTATCATAAAGATGTTCATTTTTTTTGCTAGCATCTTTTATTTTGGCGCCAGGTTGACATTGACAGAGGGGTTAGTAAACATTTTTAAAAAAGATGTCACAGAAATTGTTTTGAAGTACAAGATGGCGGCGTTAATTTACCATCATGGGCATTCAGAGACACTTCGGCTTCTTTGCCATCAAGCTTGGGAAACTTGGAACTTGGGGAAGTAGGGCCATATCAATATAAACTAATATTTTAAAGAGAACAGATATTATTTTTAGTTTGCGTTTTGTTTTACGCTTTCGCGCTAAAACGGTTCACTGGATTTGGATGAAATTTGGTACATGAGTAGACCTTGATCTGGATTATGACATAGGATATCTACTTTTATCCTGATATTCTCACGGGATCAATATTTATGCGGGAGTAACCGGGGGGTGCAACTACTTATCTATTGTATTGTTAGGCCATCAGCAAAACTGTACGTATTTTATATCGTTCTGTCTAATGTCTTTGAAATTTTAAAATATTCTTGCGATTCCTCGTTTGCTATACTACGCGTCCTCATTATCGTACTGGTAATTTTCCTGCAAAGTTTTTCTATTTATCTCGTCTGTTACACGTCCGTGGTACAAGTAAAAGTCTGTTGCAATTTGCGCGCGGCCGAGCGTAGCCACAGTGTAACCACTTAGCTATTAAAATCAGCCGGAGAAATGAAAACATACGTCGAAATAATGCGAGCGGCTGCCTTGTTACTCCGGTGGCCGTAAGTGTGGCTGTTGAGCCTATGCTCATCATCTGCCTTTTCCCAACTATGTTGGGGTCGGCTTCCAGTCTAATCGGATGCAGTTAAGCACCAGTATTTTACATAAAGCGACTGCCTATTTGACCTTTACAACCCAGTTACTGGGTAATACGAAACCCCTTTGTGAGACTGGCTGTCAGACTTTCGGGGTTCTAACGACCCGTAACGACTGTCAAAGATTCAAGAATGACAGTCGGGACCAACGGCTTAACGTGCTTTCCGAGGCACGGAAGGATTATTTCTTTTTTGAAGTAATAATCATCTTTTGTTATTGTTCAATAAATGAATGGATTACAATAGTCTTTTGACTTGATAACGTCTTATAAATCGATGAACGCCGGCTGCTCTCACGAAAAACCATGGCTCATTGTCGCATTGTGCCTAAGCCGAGCGTGCAAGCGAGAGCGCGGAACAAGCAATAGAGAGTTATCTCTCTTCCACTCCATTGGTCGATGCGTCCAAGTAGAGGAGAGACAGCGGCAGTACACAATCTATTCCTATACTTACCTCTTTTTCGCCTGAGACACAGGATAACCTAGTTCAGGCATACAACACTTTGTGCACTTGACATAGATTTAAGAAAACTGTATTTACAGAATTTGTGTATAATTTGAATAAAATTTTATTAAGTATTTTATATATTTTTTTTTTCATCAATTTTTTTTATGACGTTATCACGTAAAACTGTGGTCCATAAACCGACTTTACAGACAAACTTTTTTTCTAGATTTTCATTTGTGTTTGGTTAGACTTAGAGGATTGTTTGATGTACTTGTATTGTTGTTTACATAACATAATCGTCCTTTAATTTTTCCACTGCTTGGACACACTCCTCTCTTTCAGAGGGAGTGGGCTGTAATCCACCAAACATCACGCAGGCCAAGGGCGAGTTGGTAGATGTCACATGTCATTGAATTTTCGGTTCTAGTACACGCCCCTTTCCTCACGATGTTTTCAGTGGTAATAAAATAAATTACTCAAAGTAAAGCCTCTGCTTGGGTTGGAAACTTCGAGAACCCTCGACCGTACTTGTCAGTCGGGGCCGGTCCACCACTACAAACTCCCGTATGTTTCCTTCAAAATGAGACACGTTTTATTACAAATAGTTTTGTATGAACAAATATTTTCAATTCTCACTGTTACGCGTACTTTGGTCGTGTCTAGTAGTCACAAAACGTTTTACGTAAAAAAAACTGTCTTTTTAGTGACAATCAGTTCTCCCCAATTCAACTGTTTTTTGATGGCTGAGTATTTTATGAATCATTTTGAAAGTTTTATGTGGTGATCACGTATTGATGGGAAATGTCAGGAGAATAGAGATGTCAATCAAGCATCAAGTTTGAAAAGTATAATGAAAGAAAATACGGGTGGTCTTAAGAATCTCCTCCTTTTTTCGTCGGTTAAAAATTCCAATGATTGAATAATAGCTTGAAACTTATTCAAATCTTTTTTCGCCAAAAATCGGTTACTGTAAAAAGAAAGAAGAAAAACAGTTTATTCCGCAAAAACAAAACGCACATAACAAATAAAAAAATAATAATAACATAAAAAAAACACCTAAACACAATAAAGCCAAAGGCCACATACTTACACATGAAAACTTATAAAGTGTCCTTGATGTCAGGGCCAGGATCAATGACAAGAAACACCATTTGACAATTGACAATTTGTATTAATATACTCTTTGTTGTATTCCTTATTATACTGCATGCAGTGTTATCA
>VKGM01013774.1:0-16080 GCA_007844875.1 Busseola fusca | reverse complement strand
GTATACGTAATGTCATTCTCAGTGTCCCAAAAAGATCATCCTCAAGGAACCTCAATATATATGTTGAAGAACCTTGATGTCAATTCTCTACAAAATCTATAATAATAAAAACGCTATAATATTTTAACTGCTTCTTAGATTAAAGCCATACATACATTGTTTGATAATCCTGCATCCTGTAGATATTTAGTTTGCGTTCGATGTTAGCTCGTAAAACTCTTTATTATGCGTCTATGTACGTAATAGTTTTAATTTTATGGTCAAAAATGTTATCATAATAATCAAAGGCGTTTGTTATAGGACTTCCGTTCACAGACATGCGTCTGACGCGGTTTTTTCTGTGGCAAACTCTTTAAATAGGTACTGCAATTTCTCTTCCAGTATTTGCTATACCGCATTCCTCTTTTTACAATTAGTTCTTTTGCTTAACATTTGGCATAGATAGTACCTAGTATAATGTGTATATGCATTAAACTGCATTTTCGAGTTTTAGCTTAATTCCAATGATCAATTATCAAATTAAGTTTGTATTCACCCCAATTTTATATTAAATTTATTTAAATGGCATGAGCATCATTGGATATATTATACTAAACGCTTTCAATTACCTTCCTGTTAAGTATATCATAATCATCTTAACAATCAACTGCCTACAGTGCTTAAAATTGCAGCAATATATTTTTTTGTCCCGTCTTCATATCATTTTCCTTTCCAATCGCTACTTACAGGCCAAGGCACACTCCATTTTTAACATTGGCATCAGCTAACTTCATAAAGAGCCCTTCTCCTTCATTTCCTGCACATAACTCCCTCCACACGGTTCTTTCCTTTTATGGCATTAACGACAGATTTTATGGGCTCTACAAAAACTATCAAGTATCAGTTCATTTTACACTCACTAAAACTATTGTTCAGATGTCTCTTTGGCCGACATATCAAGCTATACATTCCAACTGAAGCTCGCCTCGCACTGGTTAGTCTTTCCATACAAGCAGAGGTCTGCTTATACTAGATGTGCCGTGGATATAATGTCGTGCGTATTTAACGACGCTGATCATTGACATCTGCTGATTTAAGATGGGGATGAAGTAAGGGCTGGCTAATGATGTTTGTATTAAGGGGGACTGTTAAGGGAGTGAATGATTTACAATTAATATTGTGAGTGTTAAGTAATGTAGTACTTGTATTATCAACGCCATGGTCTCCAAGTTCTTCGTTGTTGGATTGGACTTAGTTGTTGAGTTAGATTTATTTACTAACATTTTAGCTTTCGTTGTCGTTGGTTGCATCTTTTTTATATAATGTTCTTGTTATTGCTGTTTCTATGGACCCTGGTCGGACAATATATTATTTATTATTATTAATAAAAATTTTAGACATGGATATGACATACCTACCCTTGTACTCTATATTTAGATATATTTTCGGGTTAACAGTTTATTCGTTGTTTTGGTGGTAGGTATTTAAAAAAGTACCCTACGGCACTATTAGCTGATCATAGAAAATTCAGGAATAACATATCAAAAGGTTTACATACACCGTCATTCTATGTAAATGCAAAACATAAACCTACAAGAGTATCATAATAAAAACCATGAGTCACCGATAAGGCACAGCTCGTAAGCGTACCAGTCTACGATCCCAATGGAAAAAATTGATTCATATTATAATTAAACAAAAGATGGAACGGTATCTATAAATAATTCGAGCAAGACAAGGCATGAGCAGGCATCCAGGCGTATTGTACTGGAGATAAACTGAACACATGTAGTGCATTAACACATCTGGACGCATCGCGTATTGGGAAAAAATAATATCGAATTTCTATTCGAATCCTGCGCTTGCCATTTTTTATGAGACTCATGTGGGTGCTTTGTTAATTTATTTAAGATTTTATTGAGTAATGTATTGATTTTTTGTGAAGCGTTCATAGAAAAATTGTTTTACTTTTAATAACTTGAGTATAGGGTCCCATAAGGGACTATACTTAGACAATTCTGTCCCCTTATTAAATATGAAAATATTGCAAGTCTTCTTATGAGAAGTGGTAACTGAATGTCGTCTCCCACTAATACAAAATGTTTAGGTATAAGGAAATAACCCATGATAACTAAACAAAATGTAATAGGTACGATTGTTTCCCAAAATAATCGTACCTATACCTTACATTACTATATTGACGTATTATATTATTTACTTTTCAATAATAAAAATGTATATGTTTGTTTCAGGTAAATAACATCCTCACAGTAATCCTTAGATACTAGAATAACCTAGTACTTATGCGTGGGTAAGTATATTTTCTACAATACAATAGGTAGCCTGACAATAGGTTGTGTATATTCTTTCATAATTATATACATAGATTCTTCTTCTCACGGTCCTGCGGTTTAAGCAATTTTTCAACTTCGGGTAGGATTTTAACAAACAATACTTACATATTATGCCAGCGAATAAGCTATTGGGTATTAATTCAGGAAAAAATCACTTACGCTGGATGACGAAATTCCTGCTAAACAATATGCAATTTGACGCTACTTTAGGGAATATTTTCTTCTTCTTCTGTCTTTAACAACATTTGAATCTAACGACCAATCAAAAAATTAAACTCCTCAACGTATCCCACGCTGCCCAAACACAACACCAGAATCAAACCTGATTAATTAGAATCCATATTAAATTACCGTTGGCGCCTGCCATCAGTACAAAGCCATTTTGTCTTCGGTCAAGTATTTCCAGACGTCTGCTTGATAGACAATAACATCTTTGTTACGTACAGGGTTCACATAAAGAGCATTGTGGCCAAATCAATTAAACCATAATGTTTTCATTGTGTAATGTACCCTCAACATTGTCTTAATGTAGCTCACTCGTGTATCGTAAAATAATTTTTATTGGTCTATTTATGGCTGCATCTGAATTTATTGTCCAGATACGTTACGGTAGTTCTTACTACTGTGCAATGGTTATTTATATGTTTTGTTTTGTGTCGTTAAAATATTGGATAATGTACCGTAGGGAGCGCTCGGGCTATTTCGGCTGCCATTTTAAATCTTCTTTCGTAGTTTAACTCTTTTGAGTTTAGTGAAAAAGTGTGTGATGAAGTTTAAGAAGACATTGTATAAGAATTAGAAATACTAGATATGAATAGCAAAAGATCAAACAGAAACAACAATACCTATTGACGCCTACCTACGCATTATAAGATTCTAGGTGGAATTCGAATTGTCACGAATAGTAAAACAAACATCACCTGTTGACTGATGACCAGAGCTATCATATTCCACTAAAAACTGTAAAAGGTGAACATCAAAAAGAAAGGTGCATTGACACCAGTTGGAATTAGACTCAACTGAAATCTCGTAATGGACGCTCCAAGCTCCAAAGCATGAGAAACTGAAGAGCCAGTCATTATTGTGAAGTAACTTAAAACCGCCACATGTGTCACATATCGTCCAGGATTGCGATGCCACATGTGAAATGAGTGAAAAAAAGACAAAAATCTGTTGTCACTACTCCCTGAGGTACGAACAATGCCACTCAGATCCTGTCCCTAAAATCATAATTAACTTAAACCCTAAAACGAATGAAATAGAACATAAAATTGAATCTCTGATGAGTGTCTTACGGTCGACTTCGTCTGAACATGGTTCATTTTGTGGTGGTTTTTTTGTCCAACCTTCCGTAACCTTTAGCCTGTGACACGGATTGTAGATTAGGCATATTGTTGACCTTTTTTGCTTCCATTTTCGTTGCACGTGTAGTTTTGTTTTTGTCGGAGTCCCTCTGAAGAGCTTTTTGTTTTTGTTGGGAGTTGTACAAGATTTGCATGTGTGCGAAACCGTTCGGGTGACTTTTTGAATCGAATACGACATTAGCGTCGGTTCCCATCGAATTTTCAAGTGAGACCGCAAGCTTGGGACTTTTGAGTGTCTATCTCTATACGATTTTATTATTCCGGTGTAAAAAAAATGTAAAATACAAATCTGGACGGAAATGTCTTTCTTTTCTGTCAGGATTATTCGCAAGTTTATGTTCCTCAATGTGAGCTTTGAAAATAAATATAATTTAACCATACAGTCATAATCACATTTTTCAGTATGATAGAACAATTCAGTATGACAATAAAATACTTCAGCGGTCACATTCGCTTACACTTTATCGAATCTCGAACGTTTTTTTTTTCTCGAACGGAAGTTCTAATATTGTCGCGGTGCGTTCAGCCGTGGCTGTTGACAAAATTAATGTTTTATTATGAAACAATGAACAGAACAGTGTTTCTTATAAATAATGCGTGGCGATCCACATGAAAGATGCTCCCAGTCATACATACGACATTTGACCACCAAAAATAAGAACACAAATGTTCCTATCACCTATAAATTATATTCTTTATATGTTAGGTGATATTCAGGGATCCATAGGTTTTTTATTATGATTTACATATATAGTTCAAAGCGATACTTTATATGATCGAAGGATACAAGACTTCTTTTCAATAAATTCTACCGGCATGCGCCATGTCATTTTTTTCGGCGCCAAAATATTTGAAACTGGAAGACCTTGGCGCGCGGCATTTATTTTTAAAGTTAATGACACCTATAATTGCAAGAGTTTTTATTTTCGCTGGCTATTTATAAAAAGTTTGCTTGCGGGCAGGCAAAATTAAAATATACCTAGGCGGATTACATTTTGTAATGATTAAGCAATGTGATCAATACTTAGATATATATTTCAAGATTTACATGGCTACAATAAATTGGTATATAAACTTTTCCTTAACAATCAAACCTCTTAAAGCACAATATAGCTCATCTAAAACTATTATTACCGAAGCCGAAGAACATTCAAAGTTTCCAAACGCAGCTCATAATCATATCCCAAAAAACAAACAAAACATATTCCATGAATGATCTCATTAAAGAATTTCAATTAGGTGTAAAATGCCATAGCTTCTAGGAATCATTACCATACCGAGCCGAGCCAGATTCACGTATAAATCTACCAAGATATGTTACGAATAAAAATAATAGAATTGTCGTATCTAATAATATTACGGCCGTTTCCGTTCGCTCGTTTATTTCAGTTTGTGAACGCGAATATAACATATTATAAACGTTCATTCATGACTGTGTGGACGATTTCTGTGTTGCTAACGGTTATCTATACTGTCATTTGTAAGGGAAAAATACCTGTCTTACCTTCGGGATCTTAATTAAATGGTACAGTAACTATATGTGTAATAAATTCTACTAATAGAAATGTAATATCTATTACATTTTCTTGGTTTTGTAAACTACTTTTGTTCTTTGATTTAGTTCCTACAGGAAATTCAACTACAGAATATAATTGGATTCATACGTTCACGACTGCTATTAGAAAATCCATAACACCGGCGTTCTCAATATGTGTGTTAACAGCAGGTCCACGTTTATTGTTAATAGCAGATAATGTAAGGTTAGCGTTAATTACTTTAACTCTAACTACTAGTTTGTTGTTATTAACACTTTATGAAACTGTTTTGTAATAAATAAACTGGTTGTTTCATAGCTTTGCTCAGAGATGCGTAAAATTATTATTTTTTATGTCGGAGAAATTCATTTCGTCATGTTGATGGTTGTTAATTATTGTGATTATAATTGTTGGATGGTGGGGTCGAAGTTCAGCAAATGGTGAGAAATTGAGAAAAAGGTATCGTACTGCAAGATGTTTTGCTGAAATTTATAGCATATTGTAATGACAAGCTTTGTCCTATAGCAGCTTTCGATATCAGAAGTCTAGTAATAATAGGTATAATTCCGTAACAACTAAATTTCTCTAGTGATAATAATGATGCTGGTTCAATTAACTAAATAATAATTATTTCATCCTCAACTGCAGAATGATAAACTGTAAAACACAAAAACAAACAAAAATTACAAGAAACAAATGACACACATTCACAATAATAATTGTTGACATTTGCATCCTAATACTCTCTCTACTCTATACTCTCGATCCAACAAATCTATGGGATATAGAAATAATGTGTTGGAATCCAGAATCCATCTTGGATATTATCAAGGGCGTCTTAATCCGCACAAATGAGCTGTGCCAGTGGAACAACAACTCTTATGACTAACGTTCAGTAGAGATGGGATCATTCGATATTTGAACCCGATTTCAGATGAGTTTTCATCCGAAATAAGGAAACGAATTATAATAAAAATAAGGTCAAAACACAAGAAATACAGTGACTGCTGAGTGTACTGTTTTAGTTGGATTTTGCTGAGTTGGGGACGTTTACTGAAAATTATAACAATAAATGAGACATCAACAACTATACAAAGGAACACCCATAATTGAGCTTGAAAAACATGAATCGATACTAAAGCTAAATATATCGATAAAACCGAAACCCAAAAATACATCGAGTCGCATCTAGGGGCGTCACTACA
Organism: Busseola fusca; assembly: GCA_007844875.1. NCBI lineage: Eukaryota > Metazoa > Arthropoda > Insecta > Lepidoptera > Noctuidae > Busseola > Busseola fusca. Next base: position 9,643 of record VKGM01013774.1, on the reverse strand, counting down.
AAGAGTGTAACAATAACATGCTAACATGATGAATGCTACCGGTGGCTACACAAAAGAAAATAAAAAGAGATCAGATGTAGGCGATAATTCTTAAAAAATAATAATAAAGGGGTAATATTGTTCTCGTCTGATTTATTTAGTGGCTGGCTGCAGTGACGTAGCACTTTGTTCTTAGTCAAATGTAAGATGCTTATATAAATGTTTAGGTATTTATGAAGGTGCTTTGTTGTTCGTATTTAACAGTTTTTTTTTAGTAGAGACGTGTAGACGAATATATACAGTATTTATAGGTAAAGATATTACGAGAGCGACATACTTACTATTCTAGATTATTTGAATCGAAAACACAGCAGATAGAACCGTACATTTTTTCTAAAATATTGGTTAGGTAACGATAAAATTTGACACCTACCTACTCTTGTTTCGAATCCTCATAACATTTCATCGAAACCAAACGATCGAGTTGCAAAAACATCTGCCGCGGGTATCTTTGCAAAAACCAGAATAAATATAAATATTTAATTTCGAAAAACAGTCAAAGTTACGCATATTAATGATCAGAAAGATAACAATATAAAATATACCACGAATAAAATGTAAAACAAAAACATTGTAGAAATAACGACGTACAAAAATATACTATAATCTGTTGGATTAGAAGAAATTAAACAGTGCATGGTAATAAAAAGTTCATCCTTCTAAGAATATAGAGCACTTTTGCCAGTGTTGAAGTAGTACGGACCACTTCTGTTTTATTGTTGGAGCCATATTTTATGACTGGATTGTGTACAGATTTAGATTCTTAAGAACTCTACACACGGTAACTGGTAAGGTCGCTGCATTTCTGGTGAAAAATTGAACCTGAAAAAATAATTTGATAAAAAAATCTAATCTAATATGAACATCGAGCTGACGACTGATGAAGATGTAGAAATGAAAAAGACAGTCTCCGCCGACCCCAAGACAGTAATGCGATTCTGTAACCAGCAGATCAAAACTTAGGTGAAGCGAGCTCTCTTTCCAACAAATGCTAGGGATTCACACTATTGAAAACTCACTCTAAGCTCACTACACCTAATTTTCAAGGTGAGATTTTACAGAATCGCCCGGCTGGAAGATAGTGAAATAAATGCAATCGACAACATCAAGACTAACCAATTATACATTAAATATGTAAAGCAAATAAAGAACGAAAATAAATGAATAAGATATGACAGAATTAATAACTTAGATCTAATCTTACCTACAACTTTAAATTAATATTTCAATAAGCTTAGCTTAAACTCATAGATTCTATTAATGACATCCATTTTAGAATCTAACACGACACTAATCATAAAGAATTAAAATTACTGGTCAATTTAACTTAGACCCTTATTTACTGTAAATTAGTACCTAAATGGTAATCACTGTTAGATAATATTTTTAGTTTCCATAAAGGATTACATAAAACTTCTGTTTCATTGCTTTCGATATTATATGTCGAATTTATTTAGATATCGACACGTGTAAGGGTATTAGGGTCTTAGCATAATCTGCCTATAATATTCCCGTTGGTGGAACACATGCGTCCCTCTTTGTGGACATGCCGGTTTCCTCACGATCTTACTTATTATTCTTTACCGTTTTTGAGACCAGTTGTGATAAAATAATTTACACCTTTCTAGGTTGGAACCCACGACCTACAATGCCTAAGTCGTGGCCTTTACCACTGGGCCACCACTACTCTTAAGAACATTATGGTATTGAACGTAAGAAAACAAAATCAAAAACAGCAAATAAAACTAATTTAACAAATCCTAATTTTAAAATCTTCTTTCTATTTATAATCAAATGAAATGACAAACATCTGGTCTACAAAATATCATGTACCAAGGACATTTATATTTGTCCAGTCTCAAACAGCTGTTTGGTCGTGCGTGTATAGTCCCCCTTACGATCGGAGATGGTCGTGCGCACTTCTTGCACGGTTTTCAATCATACGACTGCTCTGCTATCTTTGGGATTATAATGAAACTTTTATGACTTCAATTTTCGTTATGAACAAAACTTTGCCCGGACAAAAACCCCTTACACGTCTGTATATGTTTTATATTGTTTAGGCTATAAAATATTATATATTGTATTGATGGTTTATTTCTTATGAATGTATGTTAGCATGCTTTCCTGTTTTATTTACGTACAGCTGCAAGTTACGGAATCAAATTGAAGAATGCTATAATCGCAAATTGATTCAAGTATTTCCCTAACTAAGAACTATTACGTTAATTTGATATACTCCTATTAATACATATTCGCGTATTCACAAGCCGTCACCAAAATTAGAATAGATTACATAATGAAGTCAATACTCACGTATAAATCACGTCGTATAATTGGGATATCATAATCTATGCAAACTGTTTATCAGTTTGACATATTTATTGATCACTCGGTAAGCCCCGCACCGCAACCCACCGAATCTTATTTGATCCCAACAATATTTTATTGTTACTAAACTATAGTAATAAAAATCCAACTAAATGTAATGACGATGTAAATTCTGAAGATAGAGAAAAAACTTATACAGACAAAATAAAAACTGGCACAACAATAAGTATTGTGCTACCGGTTGCAATCATTAGTATTGATGACGCAAACGTTACTCAAAACAGTGTTGAAAAAACTGAGAGCCAATCAAGAGAGTGCTCACAATGCTATGTCTAATAAAGAATAAGATGTGTACAATGAAGTATTACCGCGTAATAAAGACGGGGAAGGCAGCCACAAAGGTAAAGAACGTAATGATTTGGAAGCGAGTGGATGTAGAAGCGTGAATGTGAGGAGCGAACCATGAAAATTACATGCGGGGCTCAATCGCAGCCGCTCTTTTGTGTTGCACAATGCTCACAATGGACGGTCAAGGACTTGATGAAGGACAAAGGGTTATAAGATGGGAAGGTAAAATTAAAATCGGTGTTACTTGTGAATTTTTGATTATATGATTACGTAAATTGCAGTTCCTATAATATTGAAATGTTTGGTTGGGTGCAACCATATTTTCGTAATTCTGGATTATTTATAAGTTATGTTGAGGCATAAATGTGAAGAAATGGCAATTTTACCAAGACACTCTATACTAAATAACCAGCTCTAACAGAAATACAGTGTATCCTATAAAATCTTTCATCAAACGCAAATTAAATCCATTAAAATGGTTACTATGGACGCGAGCATGGACATCTTGAATTATGCAAATTCCATACATGTAAAATCTGTTGTGACTCACACGGGGCATTGTACAGAATTAGAAGCATCAAAGTGAGATCAACCTGAATAAAGGCATCCGCGCTGGACCGTCGAAGGGGTAGTACAATGTCGGCGGGCGAACAAAAACTGACATCACAATACGTTGGGCCAACAACAGTGGCCGCTCATAAATCAACCTCAGACAAAAGTAACAATAGTATTGAGGGTACCTTATAAGAGATCTTAGCATTGTGCTTATTCTTTGATGTTCACTAATAAAACCTTTGATTAATATCGTATAGACGGAACCAGTTGGTATGCAAATAATGACGTTTTGAGGGACGGTAGTCGGATCACACGTGCTGGGTTGTGAACAAAAGCTAATGCTACATCTTCCTTATAATGCTTTTGTTGATCCACTGCTGGGCAAGTTCAAGTTGACCGATTTGGTTTTGTTAAATTCTTCTACGTGAGCTGTCTTGTTGGAACATTCCGTTTGTCCGTTCCGTTGTATTGCTGCTTGTCAGATTCAATTGAATGATTAATCTCAGTAGATGTTCCTTTATGTACCTGGGTAGTTTAGCGGGTATTTTCTGAGGTAAAATCAGGTCCAGCAACAGTTTTATAAACTAAGCTTGCCTTTGTTAGGTTCAAGGTTAGTTTATCTCAGAATTCGCGGGTCTCACCCACCGCAATCAAGGTTATATACTTAATTTGTTATTTAAGATAAAATTTCGACTTTGCATTAATTAAAAACATCAAATCAAAGAAACCTGCATTGTTCAAGAGTTTTATCGTCATGTGCCGCAAGTCGAGCGAGACTAATCAGTTGCTATTAATAGTAAGTTATTATGAAAGAATCCATAATATATATGAACTATAGATGTCTACAGTATGTCAAAAATATGGGTCAGCTGACCAGTGACCCAAAGATAATATTTTTTATAGTTAAAATGGATTTATTGTTTTCCATTTCGTCTGGTTTATCAATTAAATTATGCTTGTCAATTTAGGTTAGTAGATATCAGTGCAAGCTATTATAATTGCTATTATTTGGTTGTTAAGGAAATCTGTATACTTCGTCACCTCTTAAATGGGACTGATTTTAAGTGTATGGGTCATCTAGGGCATCATCACCAACAGTCAGTGCTGGACACAGGCCTCTTCAATTGCACGCCATTCAAAACGATTGTCGAGATTGTTAAGAAATATTTAAATGATGACTCATGATTTGTAATTTGTATATCTAACAATATTGAAATATAAAAAAATAAAAATATCCTGTTTTTCAAAGCCAGTAGATACCAATGTAAGTTCAAAAATGAACAAAAAGCCAGTGTTACCTTTCTAGGTTATCTAAGAGCGCGGTATTTTCCTATTTACAACAAAACAACAAAGTATTAGGTACATTTTATCGGTAGGTACATTTTTATCAAATATTTTTCTCTATTGTTTGTAAACTTTTGTTCTGTAACTTATTATTATGCTTATTATTAGGTAAAGTATTTGCATTGATTATGTTGTTTTTTGTTTCTGGTTTGTCGATATTATTGTGTTCGTAATTATCAGATTTTTAAAAGATTTTATGTTGAAGCTAAGAGGGGCTTGTGACTAAATAATAACAGCCGCACAAGTCGATCAGGTTTAGCTACGCTTGCCACGGTTGGTCTGGGGATGGATGACGATCTTTACATACCGAGACCCCTACGTGCCTCGGAAAGCACGTTAAAGCTGTTGGTCCCGGCTGTCATTCGTAGAGCTTTGACAGTCGTTACGGGTCGTCAGAAGTCCGAAAGTCTGAGCACCAGTCTTACCTAGGGGTATCGTATTACCCAGTAACTGGGTTGTGGAGGTCAGATTGGCAGTCGCTCCATGTAAAATACTGATATTCAAGCCGACCCCGACCCAGTTGAGAAAAGGCTAGGCAGATGATGATTTAAGCTAAATAACGTAATATTATCCATATTCATCATTACGTTTAATATCTTTTACTGTATCGGTCAATTCATAAGCTTTGGCTTAGAAAACTACTCGTATGAATGAAATTCCTGGAAAAGTACATTTGTTTGCATAAAATTTACACGGTTCGTGGTAATTGAAAGCAGTTTCAGAAATTCCATTTGCTGAGGTAATAACGTAACAGAAAGGAAAATTTATTCTACCACAGCAAATGTGAAATGAGAAGATGTGAAAATATTGCGTTCGTATGTGTTAATAAAATTTCATTCCTGTTGAATTGTTTCTATCGTATAAAAACAATAAGGACTCATTATCGTCATAATTCTCTTGCACTTCTCTGAATTTTTTTTCGATCGGCGCAATATGCCTTTTTCTTCTCTGTGAATCGTCATCTCGACAGTCACTCCCTGTCTAGCCATATTTTCTTTCACACAGACCATCTATCCCTTCTTTGCTTTTCGTCCACTCTTATAGCCATCCACATTTCTGCTATTTAGCATTTTAGCATATAATGGTGCTACTATATGCTAGATTTTTTAGCTACATTAAGCGGATTCTATAACTTTACTATCTGACCGGGCAAACGTTGTTTTACCAAACAAAAAAATAAAAAATAAAAATAGATGTTAGCCGATTCTCAGATCTACCCGATATGCACACAAAATTTCATACAAATCGGTCAAGCCGTTTTGGAGAAGTATGGTAACTAACATTGTGACACGAGAATTTTATATATATAGTAGATAATTAGGTCATGATCGCATATGCAAAAGTTGAGCATTGGGCTTATAGGTTCTGATTCCCAGGTCGGTAAAGTGTTACTGAGTTTTTCCATCAGGAATATCTCAGTGTCCGCCCGATCATGTCGGATTGACGTCGACGCATAAAGGAACAGTGAGTGCACCTGTGTTTGCACACACACTTGTACCTATAATATATTTTGCGTATTAGGCTCATCTTCATTAGGTCTGGCCAGCATGTCTGAAATTCAGTCGAGATCATTATTATAGTATTTTAAATGATGTAGGTCCAATGTTTAAAACGGCAATGAAACTAAGAACTGAAGTTGATTCAGGCAACCAATGAAACGTATCTGCATCTAATTTTAAAATCGACAGATATTATTATAATCCTTGAACTAACCGTTTTACGATTATATTTATTCGAACATAAGAATATTATTATTTTTGAAAACTAATGTACGTCTGGTGAATTTTTTATTGAAAACTAAACAGATATGCAGACACAAAGTCAAATACAACAACATCCGTTTCCTATACGATTTTTTGTTATTCTTAATAACAGAACCTTGTCATCAATATTTTTTACTAGCGTAAGACTAATAACAAGATTTTTTTTTTTTGCTTCTGTCATCTTTAGATTTATTATTAAAACTACAATCGTCTGTCTTCTCTAGTTTGATAGAAAATCCTATGTTCTCTGTCGGATACAAAAAACATTGTATTGTCTCAAATTAATAAAAATACTGGATATGTAGAACAAGTAAACGCCGTCACTGGACTTTGTTACGACCGCCCTTACAGAAACTGAGACCCGAGTGAAGTTGAAGAACATCGTAGATAAAGCCACGAAGGCCTTTTAGAGCGTGTCCCTAAAACCTTCAGCAATGAAGTACGCGACTAAGAATAAGATAGGTACTAATAACACTAACTGTCCAGCAGTGGACCTCTATAGGCTGAGAAGAAGAAGAAGAATAACATAATGTCTAAAAGTCTGGTCAAAAATGAATTTGTCAACATTTTACAATGGTTATCATGAATCGATATGCGGAGACTACCAATTGAATGTTCTCCGATAAATAATAATCAATTACAATAATTGATCGACATTCACACTAATGTCATTCTTGCAATTTTTCTATAAAATCGCGGAGTCTGGCAGTATTATTACTGTACTGTGTCAGTTATGTTATATCCCAGAAGCGGGTAATATGTTAACTATCACAATACTAAAAGCACTAACTATATCAATGGACGCTCGTGATATTAGGCCAGTGCATATGGCATCGATATTCATACAATGTTTGAGAAAATGTCAGTTGTTTTCGTCTAGGGTTGGTACAGACCAAAAGACCGAATACAAGTGAGGCTGTCAATTTAAAAAGCTGTTGAATTTTATAATTGTTTCAGGTCATGATATTTTGATACAGGTTAGTAAGAAAATTGACACACAAACTGTAATCATGAATTCAGTATATTGATCTAGACGACGCGTAGCAATTTATCATCGGTTATTAAAAAAAACCGGCCTTTAAGTAGAAAAGTGCGTTACCTACGCGGTCAAAATGAAGCGAACAGCTAATTGGTTCAGTACCATGTACTGAAATAATGGAAACAGGTTGCCACTTGCCTTGGTAATTTAGTTACCAACATGTAATTAAAGTGTTCTGTTTCCTCATTATGATCGGCTTTACTTATCTACAGGACAACACTCATATATGAAACACAAGCACCGCACACAAGCTCCGAATAAGGAGCTACTGATATCATAATTATTTACAATTGTTCTAATTCAAGGAAAATTAATATGTAAATCTCAAAAACCAAAAGAAAGCCAATTAGGTATAAGCACTTTTGAATAACCAAGGGGTCGGTCGGTCGGAACGATGAAGACAGTTGTTCATTTCAAAGCATAGTAGGTATCTATAGACAAAAACGGGCCTGAAACTCCTCGGACACTCTTTTAAATCAAAATAATATTATGTTATTAAAATATTGGAGAATAATAATGAAGATTGTGTGGGACAATTTCCTATTACTGGCATCCCTGTCACCGTACCTACTATAATTTTATTTATCACTCTCTTTGTTCTGTGTGGCTTGTGCCAACATCACATTCTATTTGTTCGTGAATATCTTCCGTGATATATCGACTTAATGAAATAAAAATTGCTGTTTTGCTCGTAATTCTATTGCTGTCAAATTCTCCAGTTAATATAGACATGTCCTATATTTTAGGGGCTCTTAATATTGGCGGAGGTGACAGCTAGTCGGTTGCATGACTCATGTGTCATTGTAAAAGTCACTTGCGACGTTGTTTCGGTAATTTTCATTTGTCAAAATAAAAAATTGTATCTAAAACATAGACCGATTATATTTACCTTGTTATTTCATTAGACGCCGTTATTAATTTTAATTTGTTTTTTTTTTGTGGTGGAATTACCTTTTCCATATAAAAAAAAATATTCTTATTTTTTTTTGTACAAACCAAAAGCTCAAAGATAACAATCTGGTTCACAATAAAATCGTCAAAAAAAAATAACAACAGAAAACTTTTAAGAGGAACGTCAACGATAAATCTCTCGTTAATAAGGCGTCACATAAACAATGTTCTTTTTGTCGCCATTTTCAATTTGGCACTGTGTGTGCGCAGGCCATGCGTCGTTGCCTTCTAACATTGACCAATTATTGCCCACACCACTCAGGCCCCTTTGATGTCTAAAACATTAAATTTGTAAAAAACTGCTAAAGTCAATGATAATTATTTATTATTTTCTTCGAACACATTTAGGAGTGAAGGATATTTATTAGTGTGGACAACGTGACAAGTGACCAGCGATGACATGGCGGCAGTGCCAAAAACAATACTGGTTATAACAACAAATCGAACGACTTTTATGAAATAGTCACGGATTTGTGTGCTGTCAAGACTATTCGTCTCTTAAAAGAATAATAGATATAATATAAATACGAACAATATAAATTTATGGTTGAGAAATCAACTCAAAGATTCAAGGTAGGTACATAAAACGTTGTCACGTGCAATAAACTGATAATTTGTTCAGCGTTATGCTGCATGACTTCAAACGAAGTCAAACAATTTTCAGGAGCGTTATTCACTTCGCAAAGAGTATAAATGACAATACATAATATGTTAATGTGCCATTAGCAAAGATTTAATGTTTATTATGCCAATTTTGACCTTTTTTAAAATTCATCAGCATTACTTATGTGTCCGGTGTTAATATAAAAGTTACTTTGTATGTCAAATATAATTTTAAGAGACTGTAACACTTGGTATGTATCCAACAAAATTACAATATGTATCACCAGATCGTCAAAGTCATCATTAAACATGTTATCACTCCACACGTCAATATCATTAGGAGTTGTCCATTCAATTACAATCAGAGAACTTTCGTGTTTGATCCTATTATTGTATAAGAAACGTACTATAGGAATTCTTTGAAAAAAATTGTTGGAAATATTATAAGAGGTCACACAATAGACCCTCTCGTCTTTGATGTGACAAGAGGGTCAATCAATAGTTATCGATAGAAACATTATTTTTGATGTCTAAAAGCCGAAGGAGGTCGTAATGTTTTCCAGACATTGGATGTTGATATTTATTAAAATGGATGTCGATATTTTCATTAAAATGTAAAAGAAGATATAAAAAATTCTATCGATGACATTCCGCAGAAACAAATTTTTTG
>VKGM01013773.1:0-16106 GCA_007844875.1 Busseola fusca | reverse complement strand
GTAAAAATACACAATCCTACAAAAAAAAAAAAACAAATTTATTGCCATTTTTTTGTATCACGTAGGAATTTCGGTAGCTAATTCAATTTAACCCAGTAATGACGATCATTTAACATACTTCTCCCCATGACATCACCGATCAAGCATTACAAAAACATTACAGTCGTAAACAATGAAAACATATCATAAAACAATTTAGCCGGTAATCCCGGCTATAATTTATAGCCCGTAATATCGGGGAGAATCAGTGTTAAATCATAAAAAAGAGCACTTAACCGATGTATTAGGTAACACTGGCAGCCGTTTTAATAACTATTATTAAAACTCTTGACGAAATTCCCCAATAATATAGCTGAAGAGCGCGGAGCTTCCGACAGCTCCTTTACTTTATGGTTTTAACACGTCTATGATTTTATGATGTTCTGGTAATGTGTAGAAATATTTACTCCTGGTAATTAAGCTCCTGGTTAGCGAGTAACCGCGACCTACGTACAAAGACTAATCTCTAATAGTTTTGAGGACAATATTCTATAGTAGTATGTACAGCAACTCTTCGCTATTTTATGATGTTTGGAGATATTTACTCCTTCATGGTAATTCGCTCCTGGTTAGCGAGTAACTACGACCGCGCACAAAGACATATCTAATTGAGTTTTGAGGACATTTATATAGTAATACAGCATCGCTTCGATATTTTATTATGTTCTGATAATGTGTCCTGGTAATTCGCTCCTGGTTGGCGAGTAACCGTGGCGTACAAAGACCATCCGTCATAGAGGTTTGAGGACATTTCCTTAATAGTACTGCACCGCTTGGATATTCATGGAACAGTAAACATTTTGCGGTTCATTTTGATGGCGTGATATACTCTTATGGGAGATAAAAATGTATCATTCGCGTAACATTTTAGTGCGCGCCAATCGTAAAGAGTGCATCACTTGGACTGGGCCGCACCAGGCCAACATGTGTCGTAAAGAGACCTCTTCGGCTAACAATTTCCTGATGGTCTGTAAATAGTAAGTTTATTGTCTTTTTATGAGGTACTCGGACCGTAAAAAGGAAATAAAAGAGCACCGCCGATGGTGATAATAAAAAAAATAATTTTCGACTCATCTTCGTGATTATCTCTTTCGGGTTTACGAGTAAGTAACGTGCAGGAGCGAGACGGGAATGGTTTTACAGCGTGTCGTACCGATGTGACCCTTTCGACTCGATGGGGGTAAAGGTCGTAAAATGGGAGCATAAGGATAATGTTTTGGGTTTCCTATACTGCGCTTCATTCATGATTTCGTTTTAGTATGGCGTCGGTAGACATGTAAATCCGATTGCTTTCACAACGTCAATACTCGTATTGAGATACGTTTTCCCCCTATTATTTGGTGTATTACATTCGTAATAGAAAAAAAAATCTTGTATCCGTCCCTGAAACTTTTGCACAGACAGAAAAACGTAAAAAGTATTTCGTCGCGTGCAAGCTACGGGTAACTAAAAAGTTTTTAATCTAAATTCGCTGCGAAGGCCCGATTATAACGAAACCGCCGAAATCAGTACACGCAAATTCAAATTTGGAACAGCGTGATAACGGCCGGTTTAATTGCAAATAGGGATGGGACAGTGCAATCCCGCGCGGACGTATTCGCAGTCGGCCTAAGTTCCGACACTCCATTTGTTCGGCTCGAGTGAGCCTAACGCCCGGCCACGGGACGCATCCTAATTCTTAAAGGGCCCATCAGCAGACCTTTATGCGTTAATAAAGTTGCGATATAAAAAGAATGGAGGCGTCCGAGGGTGAAAGACGGAAAGGGTACGAGATAAGTGCGCGTTTAAGGCAATGTCGGGGGCGTGCGAATTTGTCAAGCCATAGAACGGGACGATTCAATTGTACGATGATTAAATAAAGACAAGAGATCTCTTGTTGGTCTATTGTCAGGAAGTTTTCCCTTTTGTGGCTTCACTCTAATTTGTCGTGGACAATGAATTTTAATGTTTTATTAGGGAAATTATTAATTATTATTTCGATGGCATAATTGGTAAAACTCGTTCTGTTTAATGGACTGCATGTTTCATGTTGTATAATTGCATCACGCCATGCTACATAAAGCACCGGTAATCATAGAAAATGGCCGATTTTCTTCACCTGAGTCTATTATCTATTGCTTTGATATGTATATTTACTGTCTTGTTTATTAATTATAAACCAAGATTTCCGTTGCACGTAAGTGAAACTTTTATCAGAATCAGCACTTTTTTAAAACAGTCCTCCAAAACGCCCACGCACACCAAAGTAGCCAAAAGTCTCGTATTTAACCAGTTTAAAAAAGTTGGTCAACTGTGTCTATTGCTTGATGCAAAGGATCAAAGTCAGGAAACACCAGAATATAGAACTAAATGTAACAAACAATTACAGGGAAATCAAACATTTTCTTACTACCTACCTACTTATTAGGTGAACAATCTTAATGTAGAGCACTTAAATAAATATTATTTGTCATTACAAAACAAAAAGAGACAGGTACAGGCTTTATCTCTCTTTCTTTTGTTATACACATAAGCAGTACCCGGCGATAATACCCACAAAAGTGCCGAACGCATGGAAATATCAGGATAAAAAGTATCCTATGCTTTATTCTGATGTATAAGCTATATTACTGTTAAGTTTCATCAAAATCCGTTCAGTATTTATTATTTAAAAGAGTAACTTCCATTTATCCTTATAAACTTTCACGTTTGTACAGCCGATATTGACACAAACTTCAAAATCATCAAATCAGAGAGAAAATTCTCGTAATTTTAAGAACACTTACAGTCTGATATCAATCTGTCAAAAATACCTCTAATTTCCTTACATTTTGGACAAGCTTTTGACATTTATGTTAGTCCCCGATATCAGACTGCGATTAGATTTTGAACGTCTTAAATTACTATAATTGACCGAATCATGAATTCTCTGAAATTTCAAAAAGACACATCGCTTAAACCTTGTTTCCCACACACAGCAGCATCACCTCTAAATATCCCTATCAAAATCTTAAAGTCAAAACTTTACGACATTGCGAATACTCCGGCGCATACAATACGCAACAAAAATACAAAGATGGCCCTTAATCGAGATAGGCCGCTAGTTGGTCCTAAACAAAGATGAGGGCCCGTAAAGGAAACCGGAGTGTTTTATTAGCCATTTGGGCTTTATTTAACGCTCTCTCATACAGATTTTATACATCGGCGTCTCGACGTCTGACGGGGTATGGCATCATGGGCTCTTAAGGTTCCGTACACGCCGTATCAGATGGGGGACTTTAGGGCTGGTAGATTTTCAGAGCAAATTGCGGAAGGATATAATGGACAGATTTTGCATAGGGAAATGGGAGAGTATCTATATGGTTTTGTTTCTTTTGTTTACGTGACAACTATGTTTTAGTCTTCGAGATTGGAATGAGAATTGAGTTTTGGAAATATACTTACGTCTTGGTACTCTCAGATTTTCCAATTTCTTCAATCAACATTTTCAGTGACGTTCCTGGGGATGTAAAATATACTTTTCTACTCTCAGTACTGTCACTATTGACTAATTTATCTTTATAATATATTTTTTACTTGTAAAAATATTTGGTAAATCAAATTTACAGAAATATTTAACAATCGAAAGTGAAACTGCGGGGCGTAGCTAGTAACTTGCTAAATGTGAGTGTTCTATACAACATTAGATATTCCTATGCTTTACCGTTTGGAGGCACAAAGCATGATGTTTTTCTTGCCCAAAAGATACATTCTACCTTCCAAGGCCACCCCTATGCTTGTCGTGTACTATGTTATGTTATTTCGATGGTGTGGCACCGTCTTGCCAGACAGACGGTAATTATCCAGGGGGTGAATGTAAACAGTTGGTTGTTGTTTCTTCCAGTTCAGTTTTGATAAGAACTGCTATGGGGTTCGAGTTTTCGTGTAAGGTTGATTGAGATCTGTCCTGAGATTTTAAAGTATTATTTTGATTGTTGTTGTTTTATTTTTGATGTCATCACGGATCGTCAGAAGCTCAAAAGTTTGACAATCAGTCTTACAAAAGGGCTATCGTTTTACCCAGTAACTGGGTTATGGAGGTCAGATAGGCAGTCGCACCATGTCAAATACTGGTATTCAGCTGCATCTGGCTAAGCCAAATCCAACATTAATGGGAAAAGGCTAGGGAGATTGATATACATATGTCACTTCGAATGTTATTATTTGTTGGATTTTTAGATTCAATGCTTATCACTTCCGTAGTAAAATTTTTAACCTTAGTTTAAGTCTGTTAGCGTGTTTTAAAAAAAATAATACGTAGTTAATTGTAATTTCATAATATCTCAACCTGCTTAATATTTGTACGCCGTAGATATGGGGATTCCATTTTTACTCCAAAAACTTTGCTTTCTTTGTTTTTTTTTATAAGTTACCCAAAAGAATGTAATCACGTCTTATCAAATTTGATTAAACTTTCAGACAAACTTTTAGTGACAACACAGAAGGAACATATTGCATTTCGCATAATATATTGTATCTATTTAGATGTCTCTTCCTTACAGATTTTCATATTACCTCCAAAATCAATGTAAAACCCCATTTTACACTTCCCAATGTCAGTTGAGAATCCAGCCGCATAAAAAGCAATAAAATGCTAAACAGCATGAATACAAATCTTTATCAACGATACAAATATAATCACTGCGTTACACCTGCAAATATAAATAGCAATAAATAAAATACTTTGTCCTTCACACGCTCGTGTCAATCACCCAAAAACCTCGAATACTATAAAAAGTATCCACAAAAAATTCTAAAACCGCATTTCTAAACTCTCAACGACACTTACGCATTGTAATCGCGGCTAAATCGAATAATCGAGCACTCGAGCAAACCGAGTTAAGTTATTTAGACTCGAGTCCCCTCGGCACTACTCGGTAATCGAATTGGAGACCGCCACTTGGTGACACTTGAGCAGAGTGTTACTTTGTTAGCCGATTTTTGCGGGCCCCAGTCCGCCCCCGGGGTACAACGCGATTATGCAAAAGTACCCCATACGAATCTTCTTGCAGACAGCTTTATGGCACTTCAAGAAGATTTTTATACCTTATTCTCTTACATTTTTTTAATACAAAACATGATAATCTTGATACTTTCCCAGCACATTTTCACCCCGAATAAAGTTTAAAATTTTGCATGTCGAGTACTCTTTTAAAACAGGAAAAACAACTTCAAATTGTTAAAAACAAGATAACTGGTCGGTAAACTTGTGCAAAACATAAAAACTAATTACAGACCGTTGAACATGCAAACACACAATACGAATTAACAAACAACTAGCACTCTACAATGTCATTAAAAAACAACTGACTCGATTAATATTCACATCATAATTCACAATACCCAACTACGCTTGAAAAAGCAAAACATAATCCCAAAACGTCACAAACAATAGCGAATAATCGATTCCGAAATCGATACAACACTAGAGCGGCTAACTCGGTGCAACCACGTCACAATTCGACTCGATTCATTCGTATTCCGATGACGAGACACAACTCAATTTGAATATTTTGACGTGACCGTCGAATACTAATATAGGCGACAGTTTAGCAAATTGTATCTTATAGCGCGTGTTTTATGTTTTATTTATGATACATACAATTGTAAATTTAATTTGTGTCGCGTCGCTAACGATGCCAGTCTGGATTTCGTGCATTCTCACTTTTGTAACTGACTAGTGATGCGACACCGATATTGTGTACTGATACCAGAGTGAGTGCCAACTTTTGGCTCCGAAAATTTCGGCTTTGATAAATGACAATGTTTGTTAGAACGTAGACGCACCTCATTTAGGTTGTACAGTCCATTCATACAGTTCTTATTATGTATGAGGATTCTATTCCAACTTTCGCTGTGTGCGTCAGTTAAAATTAATTAACAGTCAAGTTGAACGTGGGACACGAGTTTTGGCATCGTCTCCGCACCGAAAAACTCTACGAGTAAGTATCGGAAATAGAAACGGATGAGTAATGACGAGATATACCTAATGAATGTCGTGTGAAACTGTCACTTGTTTTAATTAATGTTGTTGCTGTTTCCACGCAGCCTTTTTGACTGAGAGACGCTTATTATGTTCTGTAATAGAACAGACACGGATAGACATTTGTAGTTCATTATTTCTGCTGTCTCAGATCAACGTAAAAATGCTTTGACGTCTGGATTTTCGTAAAGATACATTTTATAAATGATATATTCTGTTAGTTAAGAAATCAACGGATATCTTGTTAGTTGACATTAATACGTTTCCAAAGTTATTCACAGAGTCGTTTCTAATGCTCCTGCGCATGAATAGATCCGTGAGAAAGACTAACAGACTGTATTTGTCACATGAATGTTTAATTTTTATAAACATTCGAGTGTTTAGTACTTTGAGACCTTTCGAGATCTTACCGGATACGGAGATAAAACACTCCACGTCAAGATTAGATTTTTCTAAATAAATATCAAACTCGAGTGTTATTTACCAAGCCAGCTTGGCAGCACAAGAGGTCCCTGTTCTCGACTCAATGGTGTTTGTTTAAAACCACTTAAAAACTCAATGGGCTCGACAAATACGTAACTGCAGTAATCTGTTGTAACAATACTCGACACTGTCAATAATGCGAGTTTACGTCGTTACGAATCGGAAATGTTCCGTGAGTGTCACGGGTTTATCTATTACATACATTATAGAATGCTTTTTTTCTTATTACAAAAACACCATAAGCCATGGTGACATGTGTGGCGCCTCGGCCGCGTTATCTCATTGTGAAATGTGTACCAAAAAGACGGTATGGTGTGACGTACAACGAGGACATATTCGATACATAAACCGTGGCGTATCTCGGTGAATATCATCTGTGCCTTCACAAACACTGACCGTAGATTAGATAACGCCGGATGTTGCTTCTGAGATCAGAGACGTCTACGCACGGCTATAGACAACATTTACACAGTGCTACCTGATAATAACAGTGGATCTTTCCATCGGACTATCTAATCCAAAATTTTGAATTTTATAAGCCGAATACCGAATTTCGTACTTTCCCCATCACTAATTGCCAGCGACATGTGTTCGACGTAAACTATTTTATAATGACATTGAAATAACAGAAAAAAGGTGCGAACGCATCGATTCGGTATTTATTATTTGAAAATAATCGGTAACGCTCCGATAATGTGCTAAATTCGAATTACCGTCGACCAGGCGCGCATAACATAATTGCTGGTCGCACGCGAAGTGTCTATCAAAATTATATTCGTATGGGGTATTTTTTTTCTTATGCACCCCTGGCAACGCGTGTGGGGTGTCGTGGGATCCTCTCGCACCTACGCACGGACACGCAAACCCCGTCAATACAGATAATTGTTTCATTATTCTTCTATTAACTCCACTGGTGCGGCAATTTATCTTTGCAGATTAGGTACTGGTGTTTTCGGGAGGGATAAAATTGTAAGGTTTTTAACACACTATTTAACAACATGGCCGGTGGAAACTAATTTTGGTGGCAACAAAATGTAGAGACGGGTCGTAAAACGCGAAAGCAGTAAAGTCTCGAGCTGGCGCGGTCTAAAAGCCTGCGGGGCGTGGTGGTGACGCCCAGCGTTTTAGCCGCGGTGTGGACATGCGATGCTTAGCGTCTTTATTAACACTGCACCTACTTGCTAGATATGGACTCCTGGTACTTCTGTTACGTATATCATAAGTTAATGTTATCTTCGCGATTATCCAAAAGCATACAGTAAAGTTATAATAATAAAGTGGAAATCGAATTATTCATAAAACGAGCATCTCGAATGAATTGGCTGCATTTCAAATGCTTGTAATATTTATTTGAAATTGAAAATGGAATGTAGATTTAGCGCGTGGGACGGCTGAGGCACTTTTGACAAGTTCCAAGTAGTAAACATTTGAAATATTTTCGGGGATGGCCACCCTAGAAGGAAAGTTACGTAATACTGATTAATTAGTTATTTTGGCAGAGGAGGGGCGGCACAGGGTGGTGTTAAAAGCAATTATATTGATGCACGCGAAACTACGGCCTTTGCTCAGAATATTGGGATTTGTTTTGGTGGCAGAAATAACTTTCTAGTCGGTTATGTTGACTGAACTGCGTAGGTCTTCTCGATATGGAATGGATGTTTTGCAAACTGAAAGTTCAACTCAAGTACAATGTTCATGATCCGGCTAAAACAGAGAGTTCCTAAAGAAACATTTAAGAGGCAAAATCAGGACCTGAAAACTGCTGTAGATATGTTTCAAAGTCGAATTCGGGTCCATTTCATTTTCGATAATGAAACCTGAATTGTTATTTCACACTTAAAACTTAACACAGAAATAATCAAACACATACCCCACATAACAAACAGTCGGTAAACCGGAGTGCTTCACCAGCGCGACACGAAACAGAAATACCAGGGCGTAATGAGAGCACAGCAGATATATTAATTGGACAGCAGATCAAAGAGCAACAAATGGGATCTTCGTCAGCCATGGTTGCCTGGTAATTGTGAGGACAGGTCGCCCGTTTGATGGCTTTCTGCCGCTCCTGTGATCGAAAATAGATGCCAATCTGTTTTGGTGATAAACCGGTACATACTTACGGTGACTTACGTAATGGGAGTCAGTAGAGAAACACGTGAACTCATTAATTACGTCATAGATGGTTCTATATATGGTTTTGGATATGAATATCGATGGCTATAAGAGTAGGGGGAGGCCAAAAAAACAATGGATGGGCTGTGTGAATGATGATATGGTTAGAAAGGGGGTGACTACTGAGATGAAGTCTAATGAGAACTATGGGAGAAAAAGATCCTAAATATAATGGAAGGAGAGTGATTCTCAATCTGAAGCTGTGACTGGAAATTTTCTATGTCCATCAGAAGAAGTACTTCAAGATGGACATCTTACAGTACGACCACGAGCTTCAGTAAACGAGTAAGCAAACATAGGCGTCTATTAAAATGAAGATATTCAGATAACAGACGGCCGCAATCCTCAAGGCAGAGTTATCTAAATTCTTTAAACATTTACGAAACCAAAACAAGTAGTCGACGTGAAGCCTGCCTTATCTTTACAAGGCTCGCCTCCCGGCTAATCTTGTGATAATGCTGGACAAACAATAGTATTCCCTGGCGGTAATTAAGCAATGGTTGGATCAACGTTATTTTACTGTACTATCATATAAGATTTAGTAAGTGGGTGATCAGTTTTGTAAGCAACTAAGACAAGGCCTCTTGGATATAAATGATCTTCAGTCTGGCTTTTTCGGGGTCCACCACTATCGTCATATCATTCTTCTGTCCTCATCCTAATTTATTTAGGGTCAGCGCAACATATTACCCACCCCGGGGCTTTGCATCGCATAGGGTCGTAGCATTATTATTTTTTTAAATGTTATAAACTGGTGTTTGTCCGCAATTCCGCCTGATGGTAAGCAGTAATGTAATCGTTGATGGTAAAGCGCACTAGTTTATTATGAGCCTATCCACTCTAATCTTGAAGACACTTAAATAGTGATCAGACGGGAAGACCGCCGCAGGTAAACTGTTCCAGTCCTTCGATGTACGCGGTATGAAAGACGAGGCGAAACGTTTCGTCCGGATCGTAGCGGTGTCAACAACGTGAGGGTGGATACTCGCCGTACGACGGGTCGTCCGATGATGGAACGGTGATCGCGGAATTAAGTTATGTAATTCCCGCGCACACTCTCCAAAATGCATCCTATAGAATACCGAAAGGCTGGCTATCCTACGCCTGTGCTTCAGGCTTTGGAGATTGGCCTTAACCAAATCTGGA
Organism: Busseola fusca; assembly: GCA_007844875.1. Classification (NCBI taxonomy): domain Eukaryota; kingdom Metazoa; phylum Arthropoda; class Insecta; order Lepidoptera; family Noctuidae; genus Busseola; species Busseola fusca. The sequence continues at coordinate 6,265 of VKGM01013773.1, read as the reverse complement.
TCACCAATTAGCCTATTTGCACGCCTCTCCACCGAGTCCAAAGCTGCTAGATGGCATTTTGCAGCATCAGCCCGTATGTGGCTGTAGTACTCCACATGCTATCGGACCTGTGCTTTATATAACATTAGAAGCTGTCCCGGTGTGAAGTACCGCCGGAGCTTAGCAAGAAAGCCAAGTTTTCTAGCAGCCATCTTGACTTTGGACTCAATGATCCACCCAAAGTTTAGGTTTGAGGAAATTTCAACTCCCAAAAGCTGAAGGCGGTCGGTGCACTCCAAAGATACATTCTGGAAAGCAAGAGTCAAGGTGAACGGGCTCCTTTTGGCGATGAACAGACACTCCTGTGTTTTGGCGGCGTTGAATGCCACAATATTGCATTACGCTGAGCGATGGCCGTTGTGGATGTGACGCATATTTTACCCAACTTGTTCTTTTTTGTGTCTTTTCCCTGTGTCATGTTTATCGCAAATAAACTTATTTTCTTTCTTTTCTTTATTTGTATTTTTCTTCCATATTACTTTATTAATTGTCATCGGAGTTCACCATCGTAAAGCTATATATATTTGTTTTTGTTTTGAATGGCTTCTTAGAAATTCTTTTAGCAATTCTATAATTATGTATTAGCGTCTTTCTTATCATCAGTAAGTATCACAAAGGTTGGTACTGAGAAAAATCTGTTGTTTTGAATTCACCAAAATCCTCAGAGATTATTTTTCAAAGTCTATATATAACTTTTGGGAATTCAAAACGATTTTTCTAATGTCTCCGGTAAAAAAAAATGGATGATTTCCCAACAATACACTAGGCAAATATAAATAGAAAGGGCTAATGTATCGCTTGTAACAAAGCAGGTTGCAAACGGAACTGATTCTCGGAAAAGTGGGAACGGTGCGCTGCTCGTCCTTTGATATAGCTGTAACAACAAATACAACTCCGTTAGATGCTTCCGCCCTGGTACTTGCTTCTGTAACAATGAAATTCAGGAAAAATGTTTGATCTTTAGTTTGTGTAGGAAAAAGAATTCAATGCTGTGTGCATTGAATTCTTTAGAAAAGTATTTCTTCAGTTTTGAAACAAGAACGATTTTGACAGCAAAATGGTTGTTGCTGGATATCAATTTCATATTGGTAAATCTGATGTGGTTATTGTTGCAGATCACCAGATTAAAAAGGAATGACTAATTTGGTTGTTAAAGAATTTTCTTGTCGCAAATTTTCCGTCTTTTGGAATCCATAAATGATAAATGATTTATTTTCTGTAAGTAGGTTTGTACAAACGCTTTTACGCTTCAATCATATTTTTAAAACTAGATGAGTTCGGCGTTTTCTATTTGGCTACTCTAAGAAGAAAGGCTGAAACAAACTCAGAGGTCACAGTCTCTTTTAAAGTCCAGACATAATCTTGGTCAGATACTGCTTCTTCTGCCTCAATAGTATCTTCTGTTACATGCATTAAAAACAATTTTTATAGCTGTGTGACCTAACCCAGCACTTAATAGTCACGTTTTTCGGTGACTTAATTAAGTAGTCCATTTTTATTTGTTTACGTTAAACTAGTAACTCATTATCTTATACCTATGATTCACAGCATAAAAATGAAATTGGTAGAAAGTGTCTTAAAAGTCTCTGCATTATGACTCGTATTCCAAGAGCAAGAATCTTACCATCCCGTAACACAGTCTTTGACTAGCAAGGGAGGAAGAACTTTTCAAGTCAAAATCATAATTGTGATAGCTCACCTTCTTTTCTACTCTCCACTTAATGTAGTTGAACGTGAAGTGAGTATTACCACTATGTTAAAGATATATTACCGGTGTACTGTAACCTTAACTTATAGCCAATAAACTTGTTATTAATATTTTACACAGAAAAGCGTGATTTAATCACCGGTTTAGGTCACATGGACCATAAAATAGATACGTGTAACTTAGTAGTCTAGAAATGCAAGGCATTGAGCACCCTCATCTACTTAAGATAAGTACTATTTTAACTTAAGTTGGGTTAAAGAATGGTTATTTGGTTAAACGCGTGCAGTTAGTTGTCTTTGAAGAAAATGAACTCTCTATTATTTATTAATCTAGACACTAAAATGAGTATTGTACACCTGCAAAATAATCTATTCATGTCAAAAGTACCAGGAGAGCAAAGGCAACCAGTGTTTCACATAAAATTAAATAATAATGAACTAATCGCGGTCTCACAGCGGCCGCCGCGCGAACAATACTACGTTAATTCGTGCCCTTTGTCCGGTCCAATAGAAAATTTCATGTTCTACCAAGTCCGTAATAGCGGCATTCTGTTCATTACGACACTTTAATGTAAATCACAACTACCTTTATTTACCACACGGGTAAATGTAATTGGCAAAGATTTTAAACGTATTCTAGGCCCTCTCTATTTATAGAAGAAACTCCTTCAAACATTTTTCAGACGTCGCGGTTAGGACATTTGACTGACTAGCGGTAAACAGAAAAGAACAATCATTTAATTCTATTTACATAATCCCTGGCTATGTTACTAGGAATCGAGAAATTCGGCTTTGACTTTGATACCAGCGTTTAGCAGGGTTACAGCGTTGCTCGGAACCGATTGTTTGTTTGTCGGGCTGTAAAACTGTTACGAATCGTAAACGTTCGTGTGTGGTCAGCCCTTACGACGAAATCTGAACAGATGGACCGAGATCAAAAGACTCTGTGGTGATAAAAACGTTGATGTGAATTAAAAGTAACAACTTAGTGTTGGGGGACTGACGGGTGCGGAGTATTTTCTTTGTCGTTACACACCATACATTCTCCCTTAATGTAACGCGTGAGGGAAGGGAAATAACATTCTCATTTTCCAGGTATTTTCCGCACTCCATATTGGTAGGATTTGTAGGAGCCCGCTGCCGGCACAATCATTAGCCCCGCAATCCTCCACGACTGTATGGGGCCCTGGTACCGCTCGGGGAACTATTGGCGGATTTTCTTCTTATTTTTATCCCCCTATTTTGGTTGTTTTCTTGAGGGAAAACAACAATGAACTTGAAACAAACAAACAAGGAAATGAAGCACACATTTCGTTGAGTTTGTTAGATAGCTCTATCCTTTTACAAAGACAGAACGCATAAAATAAAAACACTTGAACAAAAAAGCATTCCCCCAACATTAAGAACACTGTTCATTAACATCCAACGAGAAGACGTCCAATTACAGAAATAAAAGAACGTCGAATGGCTCCAACAATATCCTAACGTAATCAATGTTGATAATAACCGGGCAATTATAACTCCCAACTAATTCTCGATTACGGGGCGCAGGACTGAGGAGCGGGGTGCGGGCCGCACCGGGACCTCGCTAGGCGTTATTAACCGGGATTACCGGATCCCCGGCGCGATCCCCGGATACGGGGATTTGCTCACGGATCGCGTAACACTGGAAATGATAAAAGATACGTGTGGATACGGGGATTTTTGTATGTTTATTGGCGTTCGAAAAATAATGGAAGCGAAAGTTTGAAAAGAAAACTAAACATATGCGTCATATGAGAGAGAATTATGAGGGTAGATATAAACGGGCGAGAGAGATTGCTTCCGCTAGCGCTCCGCGTTCTCTGCATACATTCAAAGGGTGTAATTACGTTCTATCTTTGAAACAACACTTGCAACGTCACATTGTGAAACACTGCAAGTAGTGACACCGCTATCCTACGCATTACTGACGCCCTACCTAGTAGAGTTAACAAGAGTACCAAGAGACATCTATCTCCTGAGATATGCATGACAAGACCAAAAAATAACAAACAGCCCGTGTAGAGTAAGGCACGTGTACTGGGCTCGCACGAGCTGTTAGGAGTGTAGGCCGGGCGAATCCCGTGCGGTATCAGCGTTACAAGCGATCGCACTTAACCGCGTCACTGCTATCATATCGCGCTGCAGCGCTATCAGTCAGCGTCGCCCGCTGCATTAGCCGCGTCGCCGCATCAATAAATTATACAGGACACCTCCGCGCGGAGCTGCTGCCCTGGTCACTCGCTGCATTAATGTCGATGAACATTTAAATGCGCGTTTGTCTGTTTGTCACCCGTCTATATATAGGGTTCAGCAGCTGAGCTTAGGGATAACTTGAGGGTTAGCAGGAATTCAAGATCTTATTACACACACAGACGCACAGAGAAAGCGGTACACTTACTCATATATCCTATGGATGTTAACAAATATAGTGGTATCTACAACAGAAATGTGACGACACTATCGACCCAAGCAACGATAGAGACTACTTGTTGAACAGCACAGCTCATGACAATCCACAGCGTAATCAATCAGCGCCTACAGCTGACATTAAACAGTTTCCGTCGAAAATTCTCCAACTTTCTACCCACCCACTGCACCATCAAAACATTCTTCCCCGACGTTCGGTCTTAGATTCTAATGTCAAAGTTACAGGTCAGGCGTATAAATAGCGAGAGTGCGTCAGTGCTGCTATTATAGTACATAAGCCGCGCTTATTAAGACCAACTCCCACTCGCTGTGAAGCACGCAACCCGATTGAGGATGGCTTACATGCGATGGCCACAGATTTCTGCTTTCTTTTTTGAATGCACTGACTTTATTCTTCTGAGTCACTTTCGCAGCCTAACTTCCACATTTTCACATATTCGGATATTCATAATGTATTTTCCTGTTTGTAGCGTTTTGGAAACAAGTTAACCTGATAATATTAATTTAACACATTTTAACGTCTTTCTAATTTGTAAAAAAATGACAATTATTGATGACATGTCGAAGCGATTGACGTCAATGCAAATGTTTATTTATCTTTTATGTTTTTTGGTCAGTTAAGTATTTAGTGAATGTTAAAATTTACATTATGGTTAATGCTAGATAGAACTAACGGAGAATAAAAAAATAAAATCAACCATTCAAAGATGGAAAACAAAGAGTGACAGAAAAAACCGGTCCACGATCTATGAGTACCACTATAAATATTGGATCTAATCCATTGGCAATCCTAACTTATAAAGTTATACTATTATAAATGCGAAAGTAAGTTTGTGTTTTGTCTTTTGTTACGCTTTCGTGTTAAAACGGCTGAACGGATTATGATGAAATTTGGCATGTGAGTAGACTATGACTATGACATGGACGTTGTAAGATCTATTGTTGTCAAGTAACTTAATAACATAGATATCATTTCGTGTTGGTCAGATGAGATATCAGGATTATAGAAATGTAATAGCTCATTGTGACAGATCAGTAGGCAACCTATCTCTGAAAACAAGGTTCTGCGATTACCTAATGATCGATTACCTCAGTTTCTATGTAGAAAACCTGAACTGTGACTGAATTAGGCTAACTGATTTAATGTACAGACCACATCACATCAAGTTATCACTGCTGTCAAATTACTTTAAAAGATTTTAAACTTTACCACTAAAGCAATAAGGTTTAAGATTGATTGGAAAAATTTGACAGTTTCAGTTAGCTTGACCTGCTGTCTTCTGTACACAGTAGCGTCTTTAGAATCGTTTACTGAATCGATTTCTGTATTTTTTTATATAGGTAATATTTTTTTTATTTATCGCGAAAGGGGCCATCACTTCACCTCGACAGGAATAAGTAATTCAGTGAACGATTCTAAAGAAGCTACGTCTTTAGAATCGTTTACTGAAACGACTGTAATTTTTTTATATAGGTAATATTTTTTTCTTATTTATTGCAAAATGGGCCATCACTTGAACTTGACAAGAATAGGTCTATACCATACCTCTCATCTCCATCGCATTCCAACCGGCGAGACCCTTCATAAGAGTGCTTTTTTTTTGTTGGGTGGGATATCATCAAATGACCCCTCCCGCTCTGGGCAGAGCGGAAGGGCGTGTCCGACTTTTACTGACTAAAACCCACCCATGTTCCTTCTCCTGTCTATGCGCCCCAGGGACCTCGGTTACTCTTTGATACGCTCCACGGTTCTGGGACAGGCATCGGTCCTTATGGACCCCTGCATCTCTATGAGGCGCGCGCAGAACATGACGCGACGTTAACCCGGGCTTGGTCCTTACCGGGGGGCGAGCCACCCATTGCTCGCCGCCCGCAGGCTTGAGCCTACGGTGGCCGGGAGTTCGCTGTTATCTCCCGACGACCAGGGCGTCTCCTGCGGCGGCTAAGGGCGAGAGGAAACTTTACAATTCTAATGTCTTCCTCTCTTCTACGAGCTTCATCTCTTGGTGTTTATTTTATACTTGTTCTATCTTCATTAATATCTCCTTGTCCCAACAAGGGCAGGAAG
>VKGM01013772.1:0-16124 GCA_007844875.1 Busseola fusca | reverse complement strand
GTATACAGTAGTATCTAGTGTTCGTCTCTCGTTAACCGAATTCTTAGTAGTGGTTGCTTTGCAGCATCGTGACATGACATGACACACTAAACCAATAAGCGCCTAGGTTTTATATTGCATAAATCAATCGAAGCGTGAGTTGCTTACTTATATATCTGGTTCATGTAAAATATTTGTATCTCAATAATTACATTTTATAGGAATATTGATCAGTTCCCACGCTGTCTCCATCATTCAACATAGGGCTGGGACTTTGTATACACATTGTGTTAATTTATTTCCTTTTAGCTTCTACAATCCTGTACCCATTCATAATTTCGACGTATCTGGTTATAGACTTAACTTTTTTATTTCATAATCCCTATTTTGTTGCAGGTAAGCACAAGAGACGCGAGCTTTCGGACTCGGTAAGCACAACTTTATACAAACCCTATCATCTACAACAAAATAAGGCGCCATGTTATAGATTATTAGAGTCTGACCCTTTTTTCCTTCCCATTATTTGTTATGTTACTTACCTGCGCTGGACATTCGAGGAATATTTATTTTTTTAAAGTAAGTAACGTCTTCATTTCATTATATAAAACTACCTCTGTATCAATTCTTCGTATTTTAAACTGGTTGTTTATCGTACGTTTATTTTTTTCATTTGCATACAAAAAGTGACATTCACCTCGAGTGGTATGCTATTTGAAAGTGATTGTATTTTTATTACTGTCGTTAGTTCTTCTAAGACAGGCCTTAGTGTGCTTGTTCGTAATTAACTTTTTGTCATCGCATACAAATGGCACCTATGCATCGCATACGTAATACTCGGCCATATTATCAGTAGTCTGACTTTTATTGTTGGACTGGCTTCTCATATTACTTAATGCAATTTCATTTTATATAGTGTTGATAAACTCTGAAGGAATTATTTCACAACGTCTGTGGTTGAGAACACGCTTTCTAAGTCTTGGCGCCAAACAGTCGATTATTTACTATTAACTTTCCAACAAATTGTGTCGTTTGTTCGCTTCAACCGAGTTTTGAATCGGTTTTCGGAATTCCGAAGTTGCATTACCCAACGCGTTTTAGGTTTTTCTGGAAAACTGTTTCCTGTTTTAGTTACATTTTTTTTTAGAAAGTTTCCGATATGGTCCTCTTCCTTTTCTCCTGAGCTTCTTCAACTTAGTCTTGATTTATTTGCTTAGCGAATTTGATGTTGCTCGGTTGCTTTATTTGCTTAGCGTTTTATTTTATGTTGCATTCGTAGATGAGGAACGCCCGTCAAAATAAACTACACTGGAGTCCTCATTGACATCAAACTATCGGATCAAATTGTTTTTCAGATCTTCCTGATAATCAAAATCTTTTAGTACATAAACAGAATTACAAAACGATCATGAGAGGCTGTAAAAAATAATAGTGGAAAATACATAAAACGGTGACCCTACATTTGACTCAAGTCGTAATACGGGTAATACGTGACTGCAATAAGGAAGGCGTTATGTCTACAATAAAATTGCTGTTCCGTCCGAATACGGTGGCCATCAGCACTAAAATCAACTGATCAAATGAAGCGTCCGTATTCACTGCGGTTCCGTTTGGTGGCGGCCTTGAATAAACTTAATCCGCAGTGATCCGATTGTACCTATGTAAGAGAGCGTACATACGAGATCAGATTTTTTACTATCAGTCATCGTGCTCATTAAAACGCTACGTCTAACGATAACTATCATTCGGTGTATTGAATGTATCCTTATCCGAGATCTACAGCGATCGCCGCACGCACGAGTGGTTTCAAACCCTTTCGATCCTTCACGCGGAATCCGCTTTTTATCTATCCTTTGATCACTGGCTATTCAAAGGTAGGCTACCATTTGCTTTATTTCATGTCTCAGTTTAATATATCCCTACTGCGATAACTCAATTTTGTCAGTAACATTAATATTTAGTAACTTTTTTGTTAGTGTCCTTGACGCGTCGGGTCGTGTACGCACCTCGCACTGTGATAGAGGTCAGAGGATGAAAAACTTGCTCCGAAAAAGCGGGCTTTCTCTTGTAGCTCCGTGGGAGGTGAAAGTCGGATGGCTTGTCCTTGAGTTCCTAATGTAAGTTGGAAACTCGGTGCGGGAACAGTGTCTAGTTTTTATGGCACTTCTCACAGTGTGAATCGAAAGAATAGATTCTATTTTGGTATTTTTTGGGTATAGAATTAAGCAGTACAATGGACAGTGACCAAAGCATTAAATAAAGCATTAGTAGCTTTACTTGTGTACCTTGTAGCAAGGCCTTCCCATACATACACCTTCATGGTCGAGGGATCCAAACACGGACAGAAAGAATAATTACCATTACTTTTATGTTAATCAATTCTTTTAACGACGCCGCATGGGGCCAAAGTTGGAGCTGCACTCGAAATTTGAGACAACCCATTTATTAGTTATTTCACAATTGGTTTCAAAAAAAACGATAAGTTATACACAACTGTCGCATTTGATGCTTTAAAATTATCAAATGAAAAAAGAAGAGTAATATTCCTTTTCCTTTGGCACACGGCGATAGCGCGATTTTCATATTAGCCATTTTACTTCAAAGCAGGACTATTTCGTATATTTAATGAGGTCGATTTCAGAAAATCAAATAAATGGTAATATCTGCCGTTATTGTTGTTTACTGTTACAAACGCTTTAGTGCCGGCCAACGATACGGTCCGTAAAGTCGGACTAAATGCAGTAATACGAGTACTAACACTGCTAACATTACTATTGTGTTGTTAAAGTGTTTATCAGTTTCACCAGTTAACTGCTAAATGTAACCGTTGTGAACTAACTGCATAAATGCCTAACTAAACTTACTGACTGAATCCTTTTTCTTTATATTATGAAGATCAAATGCTTAATTATTACGCAACCTCAAATATTACAAGATGATAAGTACGATATTATGAAAGACACGCGTATAAACTGTGACGATGCAAAAGTTTTACCCCGAACCCAGGGCTGGTATAATGTGACACCATTCCACGACTTCAGTAGAGTATTTATAAAAGAGACGCGACATCGGCTGTTACCTGAGGGTAAATGACCACCTGACCCATATCTGCGTCCCGACTTTCACCGGCGGCCATTCACCCGGGAACCAGCGCGTAAACATACGTTCCAATTTCCGAAATGGACTTGCACGGAACGAACGTAGTCCACATTAATTGGGGCGCATTCCAATTAAGACCTCGTTACGTACGCCTCTTACGCAATTAGCATCGTCCGGCTAAACCATTAAGTGAACAGGCGCGTCCAATTTTTGAAATGAGTACACAGTTTTTTTCCGATCCGATTTTAGTTGGTTTGGCCCTTTTTTTTTGTTTACCCTGTGTTCTGTCAAAATGACACGTCCGAACTCCGGAGGCTTTCCCACATTCGCGTTACATCCTGCAGGATGACGACTAAAAAGGTTTGTTAATGAGCAAACTTCAACAACTTTTATATGAAGCTATTGTTGAAGTTGGGCCCCAACCCAGCAACCCTTAAGTAAACCAGACATTTCAAAATATAAACAGGTTAATGGAACCGTTGTAGTTTGAACGATAAATATCCTCAACACTGCAACATTATCAATATTCTCCTATCCTCGAGTCTATTGTCAAAATCAATTTCCCACAATATCGAAACTACTGCAAAACAATCGAGTTTTTGTTGTCAATGTCGAACGGGATGTTGCTGCTAACTAACTAATAATAGAAACCAAAATGGGAACTGATAGATCCGATAGTATACACTAGAAATTCTGTTACACGATGAACTATTAAGATTATTTATTAAAGTCATCTGTTTAGCATTCATGTGGTCCAAAACAGATGTATGTTATTGTTTTCCGTATACAAAGAGATCCTTTTGATGCCGGTGCCAGCACAATGATCTGTATTTAACCAATTCATACCACTATTGTCCTTGTGCCACGGCTGTAGACAAAAGACCTGTTTGCATAATGTACTTATCTTGCACCATCTAATTAAGATCAAAATGTACGTGTATTTTCTAACACATGGACGGTCTGCAAATTATGTATTATTGCACCACAAGAACGTATTACTGGAAATAGCATGTGGCTGAATTCACAACTGCAAGGATCGATAAGCAGAATGAAATGGTTGGCGGTTATAGTTCGAAGAAAGAATTATGTTAGAATGACTAATACGAGCCTCAACAATATAAAACGCATGGCTTTGTTCCTGTAAAAAAGTTTGTCGTTAAATAAATAAAAATTAAGATCGAAATTTAGATGACGTAGTATTTCAAGAAGTTTTTTTGAATAAAGTAAGCATTGACAAAAATTTAATCAACGCAAGTAAGGCTGGTCTAGTTCGACGGGTTGTCGGAATAAATATAATACTGAAAGAAAATCGAACAATATCGTAACAAAAGACCTGCAGAATTTTTACAAAAAAAATATTTCTACAATATGGAGAAGTGGAAAGTCTAAAGCAACAGCAATTTACGTAGTAATTGAAAGTCGATTTCAATTCAGGTGCAACGAAAGCGTTTACTGCGCGTAACACGAGTTTAGACAATATAATAGCTGTACTTTCTAAAAACTTTTCTTATTTATTTACATTGGCTTTAAATTAAAATTAGCTGATAACTAATTGATTTTATTTAAGAAAAATATCACCAAATCAACCCCAATTAAATAACGCAGTTGAAATGTTCACCACCTAAGGTGAGCATTTCAACTGCTTTATTTCAGTTCGAAATACCGAGTTGTAGATCTCAACATTTTTAACAACTGCATCTCGGTAATCTTAGCTTGAACTCTGGAACTGGATGCAATTATACCTCTGAGAACCTCTCATTGCGCGCCCTTCCTCATAGCATGCTCTTTTTTTTGTATAATGATGCTCAAAAGAGCTACTGTAGTACATTGAAAAACTTGTATCTTTGGAGGTAAACCGGGTCCGTATTCAGTACCGAAGGGACAAGTGGGCCTTGAAGCAACACCGCTCCGGCCGACCGCAGCCGACATGCAGTAAAAATAAATAAATAGGTACACAAAAAGCCTTCGAAACTAAACAAGGTTGCATACGGATAGGGGGCATGATTCAGACACGCCGTGATTCGACGTTCACTTGAATGCATTGCGATTATCTATAATATGCGCGCCATGTGCGTTTCTGTTTATGCGGTGCGTACTCGTGATTTCGCTGTATAAAAGCCGATTTTAATTACATTAAAATACGGTTCGTTTTACAACGTAATTGCTACCATACGCAAGATGTGCGCTCTGAGTGCTCAAGACAAAGGATTCAAATTATTTTTATTTGCCTCTGTTACCGTTCAATCTGTTCTTTATTGCGTTACTCGCTTATTTTTACCGTTGATTGCTCAATGGTCTCATTCACTGTAAAACCTTATTGTCTACTCTGTGCTTGTACCTTTTGTCCAGCTTGTTGTTTTTGTGTAGTTCTAAATGATACTTATCTCGGTCATCACGAGCATGTACTGTTATATCAAATAGTAACAAGTCAACAATTCGGTCGCAATATTTATTTCCTGCACGCGCATTAAGAGCATCTCCAAAAATTCAATCGGCAGTTATCTAAATTGGATTATAGTCTTATTTGCTCTTGTTATAAAAAGGTCTGACTCGGCTCAACGATTTCACCATTTCACTGTGAGTTTTTGAAAAAGTTGTTTTAGATGCATTCGAAGCCCATTTTATCTGACAGCATATCTATAGCTGATTGCGGTCCCGTTTCATTGATTGTTGACGTGTTTGTTGAATAATCAGTTTTGCAACGTTCAGTCGCATTGTTGGTACGGAGCGCGTGCGCTTCGCGGGGGCGTCGCCCCAGTGAAAGTGTGAAAGTGAGGCGAATGCGCTTGCACACCGCATCTACGACTGTCTATAAAACCTACCATATATTGCGCTTTTCAGATTTATTACTTAGTTATTAAACTAACCTGGCTTTTAAAGACTTTTTTATCTCAATTTCCGCACTTTCTAGTAATTATTATCATTTAGTTAGCTGCAAATTATTGTATCCGGATTCAGACTCAATATCTACGAGATAATCCATATCAAATATACATTTACTTCTAATCCTTTTAATATACAAGTCCACATAAAATCTAGGCTAGAATTGTAACATATACAGATATGTCGCAGTTAAATTATAAAACAGTCACGATTTAAACTATAACGAGAGATGAAAAACTAAACGAGGCTCGCGAATAATGTATCTAGAGCGGAGCGGTGGGCCGTTGTTTATGCTATGTGCTCGCCTCCGATGTACAACCGACCTCAACTTGACTGCACATATCCTATATTATACCAACCTGAAAACGTCAGTCCTGAACTTGGACAATATCTTTTCAAAATTAAATGAAAATACAGAGAAATCACGTTGTAGCCGCTGACAGACAAATTAAAAGTGTACATAGTTTTTTTAATCTCATTTCACATCCCAAACAAATTAATAACTGAGAATCTCACGGGTATAACAAGAATTAGACACAGGAAAAAATAATTTCATATGTTGTGCTGTTCATTATGTGGCTAATTTCTTTTCCAATTAATTGATTCTACATTAAAGCTACCATGTTTATTATCTTCTACGAGCTTAACGAGTATACAACTGAATCGTTTTATAGTAAGCAGAGTTCTTAATGATTTGTAAGACTATATTATATAGACGTTATTTATATCGAAGACGGTCATTAGCTTAATCGTATTCGAGATATTTCGTGTTTACCTCCTACATTAATCTTAGTTTTCCAGCAACGTTTAGTATCCGGGCGCTGACATCGATTAATTGTTATTGCGGTGTTTCCGATCGAAATACGCCCAGATTCGTCTTAAATCATCACGAAGAAAGGCTTTCGAAATGTATGCGACACATAAATATGTACAGTGCGGAATAATGATAGTAAATTATCGCAGTGTCGAGTCATGTAATTGTACCGCAATCGATGCATTGCGATGCGACCTCCATAACAGTAAAGCCATCTCGCCGATGAAGTGTGGCGAAACAGAAAATATTTTAGCATCTCTAATGGTTGCATCGAGATATATATCGCTTTAATCACAACAGTTTCACAATCTGATGTTTCCGCACATTCAACTCAGGAAATTGACGTTCATTTGAATGTTTTTTATCAATTTCATGATGTATTTTTTTATTTTGTGTAATTTCTGTAAGACCACACGATTTTATGAAAAATACGTGACACGATCAAGAAATCTAATATTACTTCAAAATCATTTTCCAACACCAATGTCTATATCAATCCAAACGTTTCTCTGCACAAAATAATGTTTGTTTCCTAACAACAGCAATCTCGCAGATGGAACGTTCTTGCAAGACAATTCAGAATCACTCTGTTTTACATTAGACATTGTATTGTCGAAAGCGACTATGAAATGTGTCGTAATAGCCGCTACAAACGCTTCTACGAATGCTATCATTTTCAGGCGCGTGCGCTAAACGCTCAACTTGTTTGTATAATAACCCCATGAATATGAATTAAATGTAGATTATGTTGCAACAAATTGCATTTTGTCAACTGTACTTGACGACAATGTCCCATTTGTATGTGATTATCGTCGCTGCGTGGTAAGTAATTTAGTTAGTGCTCCGGTACGTTAGAATGAAGAAGCAAGTTTTAAACTTAATAAACGCCTTGTGTCTTGAATTTATGATGAAAGATGTTCATGTAAATTCCATCTTTGTTATTTGTCTGCACCGACTATTCCAATTAAAGCTTAACCACGCCTAAGGCTACGTAGACCGTAGTAATACTAGACTAGATTCTGTTCTTAATAAACTAAATTCGTGAACCACATAACTATGCTAATGAATGAAACTCATTTAATGCAAGCTATTGAGCTGCCTTAAAGTATGTCGTAACTGCTTTTGTATCTGACACGAGCAAGTTTTGATGAAGTTTATGAATATTGATTTGTTTCACCTAAACAGAATAAGTTTGAATGCAATCAAAGTTTAAAGTCTTGAATAAAAATTGGTGGTATCAAATAAGTAAATTATGCAAATAACAAAATATGTGGCCAGTCGTCTCCTAGTGTCGTGTCATGCTTATCGCACAGTCGGTGCATTGAAGCTGGCTCAGATTGTTATGAGACGCATGCTACCATGATTAGTAATGCATGATGCTCGCTCTTCGTGTCGCTCTCTCCATTGTGCAGCGCATGACGTTTCACAATCTTTTGTATATGCCACGCCAGAACTCATCATTCTTTCATTGTAGACCACAGTTGAACTTTTTGTACGGTTTTTCTTATCTATCCCGCTTTGTGTTGGTTCTCGAGCATTAACTAATGTCCCCTGTCTGTCAGATGATATCGGGCCTCTCGTTAGTGGCATTGTGGCACCCACGCCGGGCCCTATGCGCGGGCCTAATGGAGCACTGACAGGATTACCTATGAGCCGTACGATCAAACGTTTACCTGAATTCGCTGGTGATTTATAAAGAAGTAATTTTGCTCACGATCCAGTTATGCTAAAACTAACTGTTTTTAAAATAAGTAATTTTCAAGGCATTCCGGACTATGATTCATCGGTGTCAAAACATGAGATTTGCGTAGGTGTGTGTGACACGAAATCTCAAGAGCGTGTGAACCGTGATATGCTCTGAGAAGACTACCAGCGATGTATCGGTCTCACGCGCACCTGATTTTATCCAACCCAGTTCCCAGTTCCGACCTGTCCTAATCATTGATCTTTACGTGTCTAATGGAAAATATTATGAAAATTATAACAAACTTGACTGCGCTTCAAGCGGGTCTGCTAAGCTTGGGGTCCTTTTTTTTCCTCCTCCATTTTATTGTACATGAGTACTCTGGTGACTGGGACCTTTTTCGCTCACCTGCTACTATATGGGACTCAAGTTACTAATTGCGAGTGTACAGTCACGGGCAAAAGTATATATACACTGGCTTATATCAAAAGCGATTTACTCCTTTATTTTGTAATGAACTTTTATATTGTCACGAATTAAAAAAAAAATAGCTTTTCAAGCCATAGGTTTAGGCCCCGCTTGGGTGGAGCACCGCCGTGTCCTCGTGGCGGCGATAGGCGACGGCGATCTATCGCGTCCGGCCCTGGTCCAGGCTATGGTTTGGAATGAGAGTGCATGGCAGGCCGTCACCTCCTCCTGCGAAGCAGTAATGCTCGCAAAGGAGGAGGCAGATCGCGTGAGGAAGAGGCAGTCGCAGCGTCCTCACGCCCCTAGCCACCGCAGGAGACGCCCTGGTCGTCGGGAGATGGCACCAAACTCCCGACCACCGTAGGCGCGGGCCTGCGGGCGGCGAGCGATGGGTAGCTCGCCGTCCGGTAAGGACCAGGCCCGGGTCGACGGCGCGTCGTGTTCCGCGCGCGCCTCAAAGAGATGCAGTCAGCATAGCGTGGGGTCCATAACACCGATGCCTGGGGCGCATAGGCAGGTGAAGGAACATGGGTGGGTTTTAGTCAGTAAGAGTCTGACACGCCCTTCCGCTCCGCCCAAAGCGGGAGAGGTCATTTGATGATTTCCCACCCACCAAAAAAAAAAACCATAGGTTTATGTAATGTGTCGTATTTCAACGTTGCATTCGTTATTTCACGAAAAAATTGTAAAGAAAAGTTGCCAAGTACTTCACGTTAACCCATACTTTGGGAGAATACTGGAGTGATATTTGTGATGATACATACAGGAAGTTGATTCTGTTTTTGCTCTGTTTTTCCAGCGAGAAATCGCTCTCACTCTTTAAATTCGAACGCGAAATCGTTGTGATTGTCTTGTGCGCGCTCTCGCGAGCACGTTATCTAATACACTTCCCACAATGGATCAGTGCTGAGCGCTCCGACACAATGCTTCCGTCGGCTTCGGTTCCGCTCTCGTAAATTAGGTAAGTGGTGCATTTGACGAAACTTCACTTTTTCACCGGCCCACTTTACCCCGCTGCGCGCTGTTGAATTTACCAATCTATAATTTGTTTGCTGCCGATTAGCAACGCATTTATCCATAAAAGTTGATTTCCACGCCGTCTCGAGGGTCCATTAGAGAGCTGCCGATTCGCGACGGGAATTCATGCGATCTTTTCGCACGACAATCGGGAGCGAGACGCTATAACTAGAGCGACTAATATCCTAATGGACCGGTTTTAGATCATCTAATACCTGTTGCTTGGACGGACGCCGTTCTGCATGTACTATTAGTTTTATAAGTTCGTTTATAAGCAAGCTAACCTTGATATACACGATTCTCGATATTTTATTTGCCAATGTAAGACACCAAAACCCTTTGAGTATTTAAAAGTATGCATGTATAAAATTAGCGACGGCTACCGGTGCGGCGTGTACTTCGGTGCGAGTATGTAGGTCGATCTAACTCAACGCTACACTTTCGTTGGCGATATGCAAATCAGAGCGTGAGCCTAGTAAGTAGTCAGTCGGCGCCTACACTATAAAATTGTTTCGAAACTGCCTAATCGACTCTTCGTTTTGCAGGCTGCACTCGGTTTCTGCAATATTGTTGTCATTACAGTCATTACTATCCGGTAATTGTCGGATCCACCGCGGCTGCTTTCACCTCAATTCAAACAATTTCCCCTGGTTCAGAATCCTGCCGCAGCCTGTAGCATTAAGTGCTCATATTGCAATACAGTCGCAACATTCACCCAGTAATGTGTGGGAAATGGGCGTTCCAGCTTTTTTTAATTGCCTTGTGTCGGCTGTGCGGTATGTTATTATTGCGGAGCGTAATGCAACGCGGGCCACAGAAGTAAGGCGCCTAGCTGTCTCCGGACAATTTCGTTGTTAATTATCTTCCATCGGCTGGCTGGCTGCTCGCTGGCACGTCTGGCCTGTAACTGCTGCTGCGAAAGTAGGCAACGAGTGTGTGGTGCTTGATGCACATCAACTACATACTCTCGAATAGTATTTTCGATGCACAGCTGTTGTGGATCGACGACCTATCTGCGGAGAGAGCCCAACGTGCTATTTTGTTTATGCTTCTATTTCTGGAATAGATGTTCTTTGAAATAATTTACTAACGAAGAAGCGTCGGACTTAGAATATGACACTAGAGGCCCTTCACACCGTATCAATTTATGAATTTAGTAAAAATTACACTGTTTTTCCTTGTAAATCTTTTAGTTTAGATCTTTTCAGTTCATTAGTCAACAAGAGTAGCTTACAGACAGTTGAATTACACGCAGAATCCTAATTCATTTTTGTCGTTGCATTACAATCGTGACCCAAAGATACCCCGATTCGAATTCGCGGCGACGATGGTCGGTGCAGCCTCGTTTCCGCACTCGGTCCTCACGTCTGCGTCGAATCCGGGACCATTTTGACACACTCACTAATTAACTTAACTTATGAACTCGAAGTTTTTGCCTCAATTCTTTTTCTCGTTAAAAAAGATCAAGCCGCCTTTAGATAGCAAAAAGGTCGTTAATGAAATGAATATTTATGAAGCATTAAATATGGAAAAGCTGTCTTTGAGTTTTCGCTTTTTGTCATAACTTAATCAAAATTATAGTGGAAGATTTGAATTGAAATATCAACAAAAGTATACCATTTTTTTTTACAAATATCTTGCCCCAATAGGAATTACTCCTGTATGATAGTGATTGCGTTTAAAAAACATTTAAACTCACAATGAGCCAGACCCGGAACAACTACCTGTAGGCCATACAAATTTTTGTTCCGTGCGGGAATCGAACCCGTGGCACGTGAGCGGCAGTTGATCGCTCTGCAACTGCGCCAACCGTGTCGTCAAATTCTATGTGGTATACCTTTTTTGTACCTCTATGAGGAACACAACCTTATCTTTTCTACCTGTATCTAACTTATCTCATTTTATGACATCAGATAACAAATTCGCTTACGTTGACGCTAGTTGAAATTCTCACCGTCTGCATTCCCAATTTGAAAAGCGCTTTAAGCGGTACATTCATTATAATTTTAGCGATTCACCTCACCCGTTACTTAAAAGGCCTAGATGGCAAAGCGGCTGGAAAGGTAGGTTTATCATCTGGTATTTGGCACAATACCGCTGTTTCGCTGTAAAATCACATTTCCTCTTGATGAGTCTATTACGTTGACATGAAATTGTACTTTGCTACTTGCATCCATGTCCCTACCGCAATGTTGCTGTGTCGTGTCGTGTCGTGATAGACATGCATTGTCATTATTGCTGCGGAATATTTGATAGTCTATTCAGTATCGACATCGGCGTATCTAGGGCATTTATTACAACTTATTTGTAGTTATGAAGAAAACTGTGCATTGTCGCAAGTACCTACAGTATTAAATCAGAATGTAACTCATTACTCATCTCGTGTCATTCCAATCCTATGTCAATTTATAACGTTCTTAAAAGTTTTTTCTGGCGCTACAATAGTCTGAAGCTGCAGTTACAGCTTGAGGCGAAACGAAGACTCGATATTTAGTTACGTTTGAGAGTTTGGCCATAAAACGTATGCAGTTCAAAACAACGATTCATAACAATCAAGCACTTTAATAAACTTCTAACACGATAAGGTCCCGTAACTCATACAAATTTTTGTACTAATTACACTTTGCTGAATTTATGAAGGAGCTTTATTTTCTCAGTAAGAACTCTTTAGGTCTTAATTAATTCGTATAAGTAGGCAAGTCGTAAAAGCTTTAACGTGTGTTTGGAATAAACGAATATAGAACAAGAATCTTTACCGCCCCAAATGATTCCGCAATTCTCGGAACATCGGGAAGTAAAAGACCAAGGCGAGTAGAGTAGTCTTAACTTTGTCCAAGATCTAAGGACCATAATATTCTAAACATAGTACCTAAATACGGAAAAGATAGAACTTATCAGATGTTCTAGCTCTGTACTAGCTTCGTTCGTCTTATCTAAACGCAGCCTTAGATGAGAACTGAGTCATCGGTAACAACGACTCGCTCGTGACGTGAAATCCTAACCTGTAATTTAGACTAAGATTTACGAGGCGACTCTCGCGGTGATTATAGTCATTCTAAAGTGTGCGGCTGCCAAAATTAAGAGGTTACAAAGCGCAATGATAAGTGGGTACATACACGATGTAAATGTATTTGAATTCTCGTTTAACATCTCAAGTCTTTTAGGAGTCTGCAGATGCAGTAAAAATCTGCAGTAGTTTAGTCATTACTTGACATTTTTTTTAAGAATTCGTGTGGCAGGTTGAAATTATCCATCTAAGAAATAACGCATTCTCATAAACCTTTACGAATACGAATCCTGGGAATTGGTGAAACCTGCGTATGGTGATATTACATTATGGAATTTTCCTGGTACAATCTCAAGTCACATCTTACGACTGTTAAGACCATACAACACACCGCCGGCATTATCTATGCATTATTATACGTAAACAGAACTATTATACGTGAACAGATGTACTAAGATCAAGGTTTTCATAAAATATAATATGAAAATCGTATAAATCTTGATAACAGCAAAAAACGTAATACAGTAACAAGTAGATTGTTGCTAAGCACACTTAACTGCTATCTGATTTCGATGTCTAACTGGTTAACTGGATTAAATTTTACTGCTAAAAAACGCTCCGAGCAATAATTAAAATCATCAGAACCCATAAACAAATTCTCATAGAATTGACTCGCGCATTTTTTATGTAATGCTTACGTTTATAGATTGAAGTCGTCACGTTTTTTGTTACATCATAAAAACATACCGTTCACGGTGCTCGCCTAAAATTTTATTTAATCATAAGCTTTCAACTCGCCTTTCAATTTAAATTGCCAGCGATTTTGCATGTTTAATACTTTTTTTTTCTCCCTCTGACTTATTACTATCAGTTTTTCTCTCATCACGAGTTTAGTCAGTTTGTACCGCCATGTTTTTTTCTAGAGCGGCTGCCTTGCCCGTAAATGGCGTTATTTCCTGCCTACACCTGCGCCAATGGTCATTCCATGGCAGCCGACGTGTCGTCGTTCGCAATCAATGCCTCACGATTAATAGCAAGCCGCAAAAACGTCGGCTTAGCTTCCTTAATAGATTATTTTTTGCGAACAAATGTCCTTTCGATCGACTACCGACCATGCATTTGGATCAAAAACGCGGTCCGGGAACCATGTTTCTTATTTTTTATGAATTATCAGCAATTTAATTTATATTATGCTCATAAAATTTGTGGAAGCTCAAAAGATTTGTATCGGCTGTCTTCTGTTCGTTGTTAATAAATTTAGTCCTGATTTATTTGGACACGTTCGCTGTTAACTATCTGTAGAAGAACAGCGTACAGCTAATAAATTATTTCAAAATCAAAACCCTGAACTATGCATAATCTCTGTTTCTTGAAACAACAATGAACATGGTCTAAAATGAATGTGAACGTCCCGCCAGAGCATTACCTCCTATTTATTTCAAATACGTTTTGGTGTGATCTAAGTTCAAATCGCTTTACCAACGAACTGTTCTCGTTACTGAGACAAGTCAACGCTAGACATCGGTTAGTACTGAAGCTCGACTGTTCAAGTCAACGCACTGTGGAATTTTCTTGGGAGAGGTGGCTATGACATTGAACCCTCGTCAAATGTTGTACGAGATCGTGGTAATACCGCCGTCTTTACTGCCATGCCACCAACATCATTTGCCAAAACCCTTTCAAACAGCTTCATTACGAGCAGCTAGTTTCACTGGCGAGTTGGCCGTCTTATTGATTCTTAATGGGCGGTAAACGTGACAGTTGGTTACATTACACCCACTGGCGGTTTCGTTGTAGAGAAATTACTTCGTGAGATCCATATTTTATGCTGATAGGTGTATTGACTTCTTGATATACGTGTTTGCATCGTTGTATTATCAACATTAACATTGCGCACTAATTGATCCAGCGATATCGCGCTATGTGTTTATTTGCGGGCGTTTTAAATTCTTATTTATATTTCATCATTCTCCTGTCTTTATCCCATTTTATTTTGGGTCGGCGCAACATGTCTTTTTTTTACATACTTCTCTATTAGACGTCATCTCGGTAGTCACCCCCTTTCTAACCATATCATCATTTACACATTCCATCTATCGTTTTTTTGTGTTTGTCGTACATTAATGGACATCTTTTACTGACCAACTGTCAATTAATAAACGACACGTGTTTATTCAAAGGTCAATGGCAAGATTTTGTTATGTCCAAGCTGATAAATAAAACACAACAAACAGACCAAATGTTTACCGTGCTGTCACAATAATGATGTCACATGTCTAATGTAGTGTGTCTACTTGTCGAGATAACGACAAGTTCAGGTTGTTCACCCTTCACGAGGCTCATTGTAGTCAGAGCATCGCATGACAAAATACAATGAGTATGTTTTGCGGTGCGCCTAATTTGAAAGCCAAAAGTACAAAGTACAGGTACAGTTCGCGAACAGTTCACGGACTATTGCTTTGTGAATGCTCCGATATATTTACGAGTCGAAAACGTTGATACACGCTCAACAGTTAAGGCAACGAGGGCAACATTCGTTGGCAAGCTCCCTCCAACGTATAAATATTCAAAGTAGGAGATTTATTGCTACGACATGATATGGTTCACGTCCCACTGATACTAACAGACGTCTGTGTTGGTAATTTTAGACTTATAAAACAAGAAAACTACACGACAGTCGTAATAAATGATGATTGGTCCTTGCCAGTCATGAGAATGATGTAGCAGAAACGAGATATTTAGCTTGGCAAATGTGTGAAAGGTTACTCTTTTACGCTATAAATGACGTAGGCTATTGGCCGATATCTTAAAGGCCCAGCCTCTTTTTTCTTACTTTTTAAGAATTTAATTAAAAGCAAAGTTAACGTGAACCGCCTACGGCAGAAATGCGTGTAGGGCCGTTGAATAATCTCGAATATCCACATTAATTGCAAAAGTTAATTTAGCGTCGCTCTTTAGCAGCTTTCTCACGCAAAATTGGGCGGTTTCTAAATATTTCACGTCGCCGCTGCGGCGTAGGAATAATTAATGATATAGTTATTTACTATCGGACACCGCACGCAGAGTTCAAGAGTCCTACACATGAGCTATCACGAACTACGGACTCCTCTATATTACGGATGGTATCTTTCACATTAATATGACTGACACGAAAAAATTACAAAATATAATTATAT
>VKGM01013771.1:0-16138 GCA_007844875.1 Busseola fusca | reverse complement strand
ATATACTTACTAAAGATTAATTTAACATTACCAGCAAGTGTATTTCCTGCGACAATTTGCCGCCCATGTCTCAAAGCACTTACTTTGCATCGATTAATGGTTTATCTTGGTTCATCAATCGATCAGTTTCATTTTAATGTGCTGATACGAAGTCAATGTTGTCGATAATTTCAACTTGACTTCATCGTCTATCGAGTGCAGCTGTTACTTATCGGACATCATCGATAAACGTTTTAGCTTGTATCAGTGGAGCAATGTCATTGGATATAATTTTAACTCAATTAACTTGTGACGTCTGCACTAGATGGCTGAGAAGTTAGCGCGCCTTTTTGCTTTTGATGTAATCATGGGGCTCATGATCAGATCAGTGATTGGACAGTCTACATAATTGTTTGTTAATCGTGGATAAGTATAATTAAACGAAATATTTCAGTATACTACAACTACTAAACACATGTGGAAATATTCGCATATATTTCACCATATGTAGAATTGTCCCTCAAGTTCTTAGTAACTTTGCCTAAATCTTTAAGAAACAGTATTTAGGATGAGATACATAGCTGAGAACCATAAAGTTATACCCAGTCGCAGGGGAGGAGCATCTGTACATGAATACAATATATTGACAGCGATGGGAATAGAAAACAGAATTAGCCTCGTTTTGCGTGTCATTTCGACTTTCTGTAGCGGTACACGACCATCAAGTTCATGGATTTAAATGTCATTTGGCATTGACGTGACCCTTTTCATTTATATTCACCGTACCATAATTTACTGTTGTTGCCCAATGCGCCTTGATGATTTCTATCCCGCTTAATTTTTTTACACTTGACATAAAACGTGGTCTTTTTCAATAAACCATTCGAGTGTACTTTAGCTCGAGTGTTTCCTGTAATGAGAGGTTGATGAATATAAAATTATTCAAGTACCGTATTCATTTAAAAATGTTATCTAGAGTGGAAACGTGATAATATCGCTCTACTGTCTATTATGCAAGTTAATAGTTAACAATACATATAATGTATAATATGTATATTGCTATTGTCAAAGGTTGAAGTCTTATCTCTGTTGAGAGACGTACACGAATGCATGTATTTATATACATAGTTTTTATACGTATGCGTAATATGAATTCAGCGTGAATGAAAAGAAAATTAATACAGAACCTTTTGCATCAGAAACCGATGATGATGATACAGTTATATAAGTCCATATAACTGGAGACATAGAACGAGAACCACAAATCTCAGGTTAACCTAGTAATAAAAAGTGATGAAATTAAATGAAACTCGGCTATCTGCTATCTATAATTAATGTGCTCAAAGGCACATTAAACACTCGTTTAGTGGCTTCTCTGACAGATAACGATGGAATGCGATCGTGCCCTGATACAGAGATAAGAAATAAGTGGTTGCGGTATTGTTTCGAATTGAGCACGCAATGAGAAGAGTCTTTATGGATCAAAGTTCACTCAGGATGCAAAGTTGGACGCAGATCAGTTTTAATTTCTCATCGTTTGGATTACATTTTAAGGAAAAAGTAGGGTAAAAAGATGCTTCAGTTGATAGAAGTCAATTTAGGGAGATAGATTTTTCTGGAAGATGGTGTAGGTTTGATGCAATTTTAATTATGAATCATTTTGCAAGGGCTACTGTTGTTCACATCGAAATCGTTGTGTAAAAATCATGAGTAGATCCAACCTTTGAACACCGAATGCACGAAGTGATATTGAATACCTATCATACAAAAATAAAACACAATATAAGAAATTCTAAGTACCCAAGTTGACGTATGAAGGTCAAAATCGTTTGTTGATCTAAGAGCATACCACTTAAATGAATAACAATAATAAAAGGGCTTTATAAATAAATTGTGTACCTGAACAATATTTATCGCGATTTTAATGACAAGCAGCAAAGGTTAAAAAGTACTTCCTGACTTGCTGATTGTAATTCTGATAATA
This sequence comes from Busseola fusca, assembly GCA_007844875.1. NCBI lineage: Eukaryota > Metazoa > Arthropoda > Insecta > Lepidoptera > Noctuidae > Busseola > Busseola fusca. Next base: position 14,175 of record VKGM01013771.1, on the reverse strand, counting down.
ACATCAAAATATTTTTCGTGCCGTAATCAGGGTTAATTTATATTTCGTAGTTTAATTTCTGTGTCATTGCAACTGCATTTAAAATACTTTGGTATGTGCTTGAATTAATTTCCAAATTATTGTCTGGGCTTATATAAAGTTACATTGATTCTTATCTGTAATTAAAGGTTAAGAATTTTTGATTCAACTTTCTCAGGTTTTGCGAGAAATCAGAGAAAATAATAAAACCATATAAGAGGCCATTTGAAATAGTTTCCTGTTGCCTGCGAATACTAGGTTATGGACTTCAAACATCTCACGTCTACATTCGCACTCCGAATACCGTTATCACGACGAATCTGCATTCGTTTAGCGAGAACATACGTGATTTTACCTTCGCATTAGGTTTTCAAGATTTTTATGTAGAACCAGAATCGTGATAGTCTCAGAAAAACCTAATCTACAGTTTAATTTCTTGATCAGTGTTGCTTTTGCGTTTATAATTAAATTGACTAGATTCAGAAGGCGATATAAATTATGATCCATTTAGACTAACTACCTCAAGCTTAGGAATTTGTTTTCCAATTAAGTCTACATTTTATAAAGGACTTTGGATATACCAGATTAACTTAATTCAACGTATTAACAACACTCGAGTACTGCAGTATGAAGGCAATGATATTTAAATAAACACAATTTCAAAGAGTGAACCTTGATATTTAGCTCCAATTAGTTTGCTCTGAACTGTCAAAATATTAAGTCTGTATGTCCGAGACATTTCAGAATTTGCAACGACGTAGTAGATGATAAAAAGTTCCGAATGCATTGTTTCTGCTATTAAATTTATCTTAATATTTCCGGGTGTCCAGAATAATTTTCATATAATAGCACAACTTAGAATCTATATATTCTCAAAGGCAAAGCGATGTCTAACAAAATCAAAAGTTATTTGTGTATTAAGCTAAGAATCAAAACTTTAAATGTCAAAATTGGATAAGCCAGTCCCTTCAAAACGCCTTTACCATCTCCTGGAGGGAAGAAGTGGCACAGCAAACTCCCCAGCAGCACAACTATCAACAATTGGACGTAGTTAAGCAGAAAGGGCTCAACCCATAAGAGTTTTGAGTCCTTTCTGCTTAACAACGTCCATTTAAATGATATACCTACGTACACTTCAAATGCTAATCAATCAGCACAGTAATTTCGAATAGGAATGCGACAGACGTCACAGACATTAGATAGACTACCAGAAGTCATCAGTGATAACCTTCAGTTCTGCCAATTGACGTCAATTGATTGATAACTCCGGTGCAAGTAAACAAAAAGATACATTAAGAGTGATCAATTACCGTAACCCGTAACCTTAGACCTGTGCGCAAGCGCAAATTGATGTGGATATGTACGGAGTAGGGAGATTATAATGTACTCTGTCATTATTTTCATGTCTGCTAGATGGTTTCTGTCAAAATGTCATACGGTTAATAGGTTCTCTGTTAGCTTGATATTGGATGAGCGATGTGGAATTTGTGGGTTACTTTCTTTTAGTTTTGTTTTTTTGGTTTATTTTTACTTACGAACGTTGAATTTCTTCTTCAACGATCGAAGGCACGACTGTGAATTTCTATTTTGTTGGCAACTTCGCCAATTTTAAGGGCATCTAATATTCAAATGTTGTTGTTAATTAGACAACTTAATAAACCACATTTGGTTAGATTCCCTTCTAATTTAATTTCTACAAAGTTCTCATAATATGTAGAAAAGATGACATTTGAGCTTAACACGTGACTCAATGTTTCCTAACAATAAAACGATGTTGTCAAAAAGTTTGTAGATATTCTATCTCGCTATGAAGCTCGCATAACACGTTTGCTTAGTCATAATACCAAGAAAATGGCATTCTAGCGTCATTTATGTAATCCCCACGTGTTTTGGTGCTCAAAAATATGTAAACAGTAGGTGTCGTAAGTTGGGTTGTGGCCGGAAGAGGTACGCATACCGGTGTTAACGACAGATTGCCTTTACAGGTGGGTAAATACTCTAATAGGTTTTTTTTTTGTAATTGAGATGTTGTAAATATGAATACGACATTACAAAAGATCCCTAATCTGAAGATTTTGTTTCAACTAGTAGATAATTTTAGAGAAAGATGTCAATTTTTGAAACAGCATGAATAATTTCTGGTATTCGTCAAGCCTAGCGTGTGATATTCCCTAACTACATAGACCGACGACTTTAAGAAGATGGCTGGGATGAACTGGTTGCGGAAGGCGGTGGGCAGGGCATTGTGGCGTAGCCTGAGATATGCCTATATCCAGAAATGGGCTGCGATAGGCTGGCACTAGTCCATCAAAAACACAAGCTTTAACTTTAACTATCTGTTAATTGATAGAACTGTGATTCATTTCTGTAATATTAATGCCCTGAGTAAGTTTATCTCATACTCGTAGGTACAGAAAATACCTGCGCAGGAAATTGTAACACACAACGGTATCTTTTCTCATAACTCTAAGCTATTAGGTTAAACAACCTGCATGAATCAGATGCACAGACGCGCTGTAAAAGCGAAACACATCAGGACATAGTGGTCAAGGATTTATGATGGCCGTCTTGGTCAGCTTGCTTTAGATTGGGATATCAAGTACATAGCTTAGGATCTTTAGGTTTACGCATGTTGGCTGGATTGGAGAAAATGAATTTAGTATGTACTTACTCACTGGAAAGTTTTTACATAAAATCACGTCTTGTTTCCCCGAAAAGTTGGACGGAGATGAACCTTATAGTACACCCACATTTTTAATTAATTTTTTCATTTAATGATTGTTTAATATCCCGAATAGTAGGCATCTTCTGGACACATTAGTTTCATCGTATAGTGTCTATTGCTTTCTACAAAGTAATCGAGATCTAAGATAAGGCCCATTGACTATCTAATGTAAAAAATAGACGACAAGTCTGGATTTAGGGCAGAAAACAGTAAAGAAGATGAAGTTGATGAAGGCCATAGAGATTAATGGGCTTTTGGACCTCCCAAACTGCGGTTTTTATCTACTGCAATGGCCAAATACCTTAGTTACACGTGAACCACGAAATTGTAATACACATTGCGTGCAAACACATCGAACTGTTCGGATATTGCGTTCCGATGCGTGAGTCAATCTTTCGATAGGCGCTCCAATTCTGCGTAGCGAGTTGTTCCGCGAATAGACGCAGGCGCAGATTTTCGCGTCTGTTTTAATTTTGGTATAAAACATGAGTTTTCTTTTTGGAATTGTTGAAAAGAATCAAGGTTGACTTGGTTTCCGATAGTTGGGATAACAAGTAATGTTGAAATATGAAATAAACCTAAAGATATTAATAAAAATACAATGCAAAGTGAAGATGCTGGGTAGGTCTGGTGATGCTTGCAATTAATAGTAAAAAATAGAAGTAACTGTCTCTACTTTCTGCAATAAAATATAGCATATCATTATCAGCCTATAACGTTCTTATTGGCTGGTACACAGACCTCAGCCAGTACAGGTTAGCAGATAAAAAAGATGTTTACTTATAAAATACTAAAAGAAAGTAAAAAATATAGTACCTACACCTATACCAATAACCGAGAACCTCTTTTATGACCTCATAAACGATCGACACATCGTAAATCGGTATCGACACTTGATGCCCCATTTCATACTTTTAAGATAACAAAGACATAAGCAGTAAAGTTGTGCATATTGTACGTTTTACGAGAGTTTTATCATAGCAGATAACTGAACAGGCCATCAAAGTCACTTAACTGGAGATAGGAGACTTGAACCGATAATGCTAGCGCACTATAATAGCTTTTAGAGGTGGGGTTTGTTGTACCTATATATTATTTCGTGGAAATTTAGTTATTTTATTCAAGGTTTTCTTGAAACTTTTAAAGCTTTTTGACGTACAAACTATTACTTTACTGAATGTTTTCATCAATCCATTTAGAATCCACTGTCTGTTGGTCTGTCTATCACCGGGCTGAATCTGATGAACCGTGATAGCTAGACGTTGCAGTTTTTTTCTCTTACCGCTATGACCACAAATACTAAAAACAATACAATACATATTTAAGTGGGGTTCCTATAAGTACCACAAACGTGTTTTTTTTTTTGCCAATTTTCGCTCGTTATTAATAGCGGCAGCAGGTAGACGCTTGAAATATTTTACAGAATCGCTAGTTGTATATTTACTTTAAATATAAATCATTGAAATTAAAATAAAATAAATATTTAAAGGCTCCCATAAAACACAAGTCATTTTATAGATAATGCCACGGAACCCTTTGTGCGAAAGTTCAACTCGCAATTGGCCGGGTTTTTATAAAGGTATCATCTATAGAGCCTTTCACAATGAAATTTGACTTTCCGATGTTACAACCAACGTTATTATTAACAAAGTAATTGAATTCTAACATGACAGCATGCGAGTGGCATATAAAAATTCATCGACTTATCTCGAGTATAATGGTACAGAAACCTCGCCACTATAGGGACGTGCAAGCATGTGCACACAATTAAAACAAAACATTTTACCTCCAGACAACATACACTCCAAGCAAAATAAACCTCTAGTACCCGAAGAATAGAATGAACCTAACATTTTCCCAACAGAAAATTAACGTTTGCTCAATCGTATACGTGCTTAAGTCTAGTATGGACGCGTTTGCGCAAGGAAGATGTGACTAGCACTAGCTATACCCCAAGAGTTTAGCAATATGAATAAAATCGTGCTTACTAATTAGCAAATAAGCTTTCGTATAGAATTTTAATTGAAACGTCGCCTACGTAACCTAGAAACTAGCTGTGTTAATTGTTCTCGTTAAAGGTAATAAATTAACGGATTAATTTATGTTATAAGCTTGATCAACGATTGTATTTTGTGCCCGGTAGAAGGACTTCATGGGAGATAAGTGATGAAATCTACATAATCTAACAGTGGAAAATGTAGAGGAACATTTTCAAAAGCTAGTAAAATTATTGAATGCAGAAATAGGGAAATATTTTCAAAACCTTAAACCAATTTTAGCTACAATTCAGCACGCCATACTGGAGATTTGTGGGAACCAGAAGGACTGATGCCTGCCCCAGGGCCGTGAGTAGTTCGAAAGAGACACCGGGGCCCCTGGGGCGCATAGGCAGGTGATTGAACATGGGTGGGATTTGGTCAGTTGAAGTCTGACACGCCCTTCCGCTCCGCCCAGAGCGGGAGAGGTCATTTGATGATTTACCACCCACCAAAAAAAAAAAAAAATTACTGGAGATTTAGTTTTCCTTCATCTAGTTCTGCACACACAGTGTTTTTGCATACACTCCAGGTATTTCCTTCGTATCGTGCGATTACAGAATTAGATTTGGTCTATAAGACATCAGTCCTTCCCAGAAGCATAAAATTTCTTGTGTCGCTTCCTAGAACCTACTCACGCCACTAATTTTGAAACAAGGAATGCGGTTGCGTGTGGCTAAGGAAAAACGTATCACACTTTTGGAAATTAATGTTCTAGGTGAATAACATTCAGGTAGAATTATGTATGTTTTTGCATGTTATGAATCAATTATTTCTGCTCAAAATATATTGAGGTCTTATTACGAATGTCTACCGGATATCTGAATATTATCTATCGTCCCACATGCAAGGCGGTTTTCTGATTCTTGTACTGCTTTAGAAAAAAATATTTATCTTATTTAGCTTCTACTGTTCTACTGCTGAGCAGAGGGTTCGTCTTAGGCATGCCATCCTCCGTCTTTTTGTTTCCTTCTTCCAAATTAATAATGTTGTTCCACCTAATCTTTAAAGAGATAATATTAGGTAGTCAAAAATATTTCCGGGAAGGATCCAGCCAGATTTGGCGTGTTCGCCGAACTGTGCGCGTGCGCCACTGATCGTGTGCCACTACGATATCCGATTACAAAGGACCTTTATACTTGAATTCAATAGAACATCATGTTTATTCATTGTTTCTAGTCCTAATCTTGTTGTAAGCTCTTGTTTCACTAATCACACCTTTAGGTAATAAGTAAAACGGGCTGGTGTCCGCAACTCCACGACAATGTGCGTATTTTGCGTACGGACCACACCTTTGTATTAGATATGTAGGATTACCAATTACTTGAATTTAAAGGAGATTTCCATCATAATATTAACGACTGCTTAAAAGTTTTCTTGCAAGAAACTGCATTTCTAAAAACCAGTTCTGTTAAAGCCTCACTAAAAAGCTTCATCAAGATTTCTCAAAGTGAATACTAAAACACGTTTCCATATTGGGATCTAGAGCATTCCTGTCTATTACAGCATTCCGGCTTAAACCGTAACAGGCCTATTGTTTTCATATCTCCACTTCAGTAATTTGATCATCCAGCGTCACTTTCGGTACCACCATGATGTCACCTTTGTTTAGTGTAACGCTAACAATAGAGCCCATATTTACTTTTTATCTTTGTCATTGTGGTCATTGTAATGTATTTTTCTTTTAACCTATAACAGTATCATTAACTGTTGTCCGTTATCTTTTTAGATGGAATGCCTTGGGTATGTTAATACAACATTGTTTAATTTAATCTTGGTGTACAATGATGTGTCGATGGATGATACGAATTCCGTTCTTTAGTATTACTTATTTGATTGTCATCGGAAACTTTACTGTTTCCCACACTAACCGAATTCCGTTTATATGTATACTAATAATTGTAGTTCAAGCTTAGTGTTGCTTATAAACTTAGTTTTCTTTCAGTTTTTTACCAACCAAATTAACATTACGAGTGGGTAGCAAAGTAACTTACTATTCGAAGCTCTTCTAATTGCCTAATTGAATAAAGATTTAGAGCCGAGCACAGCGTGAAGATTTGTCTAATTAATACAATTACATTCTCAAATGCAAGTCCACGGATCTTTGTTCCCTATATTTACAAACTTTGCCATTCAACGTCGACTTCTCCTGGCTTCATTGTCAGCAGGCAACTGCAAACTCTGTTTAGCATTGCATTTATTCAAATTCTGAGCGGTAACATACGCTAATACATATTTAATTGAGCACGCCCCGTACATTTTATATGCGCTGTAACGACTGGTTATGTGCCTCACAATTTTGAAATCGAATTTTAGAAAAAAGTATTATCCCATGTTAGTGCCTTGAGGGACCCGTGTAGATTTTAGAAAATAAAGAGGTGTAACTTAGGTATAAGTTTAAGGCACTCAATATTTTCTTACTTTAAAAATATGTGGGCCATTGCAACACCAATAATGATTAAAAATTGGAAGAGAAAATATTGTAACTTATCTTTTTAAGTCGCGAGTAATACGTCTCACCTGAATTTATATGGAACCCTAAAAAGGGATACGTATAATTTGTATTATTTTGATTGTGATGGTAGAAAATTGATGGTTGCTGCGAGCGGTTATTATTTTTGACCCGGGTCGTTCCTGGAATCAAGGTCGACATGAACCATAGCCCCAGGTACCACAGATGAGGGGGAGGGGCACAGCTTCCAGATCTTTTTTTACCATAGACAAGGTTGTTTTGAAGTTTCGGATGTTGGGAATACGGGTTTATGGTAGCTTTGTTTAATGAACTATAATGATATGGTTTGGAGTGGAAGGCATGTTTGGGTACAGTCAAATGATGATGGCAGTGTACTAAAACCGGTTTTTCTATGAAATTGGTCTGAGTGAAGTGACTTGAAATCAAAGTTGAAAAAACTAACCCTACGATGTGAGCCTATATTTTTCAAGCGTTTCACTTATATCCAAAACTTTCATCAAGTTGAAGTTCTTGATCCTGCCTCAAGGTTGTGGTGAAAAACATATGCAGATATACATATAAAAGATGTCCACTTTGCATTCTGTTTAAGGCTCTTTCCTGTGTGAGGCACCTCTGTCCACATTCTCGGAAACGCCCGATTACGGTCATTATCATTATAAACTGACAAATGTCAACATACATGATTATTCTTGTATAACGCCGAAAAAATATGTGTCAGAATTTGTTGAGAAATTTTCCTACCTGGATTTTAGACCTTGTCGAAAGGGTAAGGACTACCACTCCTTAGCCTTACAAGTTCTACCTGTATTACCTAGGGGACATGGAATTTCGTTAAATACTTAGCTCAGTATTTCCATGAAATTGTTGAAACTGCGTCATATTAGCCAGATACGCCTACACATTATGCACATTCTTTCCCAAAAGAAATTCTCTATATAATACAGCCTCATATAAAGAGGATGAGCAACAATATAAAAAGATAAATGTTATGCAAATACAATTCTATTTAAATGCGTAGCCACAGAAATATAAAGTAACAGGAAACACTGACATTCCATAGGTACTCATCTTTGTCCTATGAGACAGAGTGGCTGTACATGAACTTTGATAAATTCTCTATTTATAACTTTCCTATTACAAGTCGACATGCGTATGTCTGTTGTCGATGATAGCATTGGCAATTAAATTATACTTAAAGCTTTGAGTACTACATGAGTATAGTAAATTAGAGGTCATATCTGTGATACTGAAAGAGTTTCTTCAGAAGAGAGTAAAGGGCCTAAGATTAGGTATGATTACGTATGGAAATGGAAAACGATCCTTAACCGTTTTGAAAAATTTAATCACTCTCAAAGCTGCTTCCATATCGCAAAACTACACTAAAAATACTTTTCGCTAGATATTTTTCTCCAACATAAACGCCAGTAAACCATTAAAACCATCATCATACTCCATACCTGCACAACCGAGACGGGCAGTGATAAAACTGAAGTGTACACGGTGGCAGCCAAGACTCGTCATTACACTAAATTTAAAACGACACAAACCGTCGATAAATAATAGTTATGAATTTATGATACAGGCTACCTGGTTACGCTGCAAGCAAAAAGTATGAAAGGTTCGTTGGAGGGCCGTGTGCGAGGAACACGGGGCAGTGTGGCTTGCACTTTGTTTTATCAGGCAAATGCGGTAAAGGAGAATGTTCCTTGGACTTGTGATTTGTGTAAAGCACTCCGCTGAAGACGGAGTAATGCAATTCGAAAGTTAGGAGTTTGTAAAGACAACAAATTAATGTGTTAGGTACATAAGATATAGATCGGATGGAAGGAAGGGCCGTATCAGAGTATTATTTTAAGGGTGTTTGCCTGGAGATCTGTCATACAGGCCCCGAGCCCAGTATAGACTCCAGCTCTCACAAAGGTTGTGAATCTGCAAGTAATCTTGTATACTATGTACCAAAAATTGTACCTTTATGAGAGAAAATAAAACTATATTATTAAACTATACTAACTAAACTATATTTAGTTTGGTAAGTAAAGCATTGTAGACATGATAAAGATTAAAATGTCAATGACATTTACTACGAGTACATCAATGAATTATAAACCCTCCGCAGAACTTTCGTTACCTTTCACTAAGTTCTTTATACCACAACCAGTAACATAAATAATTTAATCGTCGCGTGTAAGTAAATCACAAAAAAGTCCTTTGTTTTAAACCAGAACTTTCGCGTTACCTCAGATTTCGAACGCAACAGATACGCATCTTTGCTCGACAGTTTTTTATTACCTCTACAATGTTGCCGGTGATAAACGACGCAGTCGATAATTTATCAGAAGTATTGCTTTCAACCGAGGTATCCCAGTTCGCATTCGATTTTCGCCCTCGAAATATTTTAATTGAAAAAAAAAAAAAACATTAACGTTCGTGGTGTCGGGTAGCCATGTATTGAACTTTTGTCTTTTGACGTAATTAAAATTATGTTCGGGAAATCTTTGTAGACAAGTTTGTCTACATTGTAGTATTTGTTCGTGACCGGAGTTATAATTGGATATACGACTATGATGCTGCTAGGTCGAAACTCTCCATATCCCTATAATATTTTCCTGGTCATAAGTTCTGCCAAGTCTCATAAGAGAACATTAGGTCGTAACTCAGGTCCTGCCTATGGCAAACATTCCCCTAACTTCACATTTGATAAAGTTTGCCCATCCCATAAAGAAAACATTCAACATATCAACATAATACATTAATATGACACATAGGGTACTTAATTTACTAAGGGGTAATCAGAGTCCCATGTCGTAACGGTTCGAACATGCCATCAACCGGTTATAGGACTCACTTCATTGGTCCTAATTGCAGAGTCTATTCCTGCACAGGCAATTTTAGAGCTTTAAAAAGAAAATTAGCAACACAAGAAGCAATTATGTAGTTTTTTTATGAAACAAGGTATTATTAGATCCTAACAAATGAGGCTGTATTTTGAAGACACGTAATGCCGGTGGCTAAAAGCAAGAACCAAGATAATTGTAAGGCTTTTGAACATTTAAAAATAAAATGTTTTTAGCAAATCTTGACAACTAAACGAGCCTAACCTATAGTGGAAAATCCGCAGAAAATCCCCGTCTGTCGTAAGACATTGACTGGAATTACAATGATTGGAAAAACAACAAATTCTAGTTAATCCAGTTTTAGTTTTATTTATGAGTCGTCAAATGGGTAAACCATGTCAACATTGAACCTACAGAAATGTCTTCAAATAAAATTCCGTCTGTTCCATTCTGGATTCTCCTTTTATAAATAATAATAGTAGATCTTTATTTCTTTCACAAGCAATGGTTTACTGGTTATAATATAATTTATGATGAAACGATTGGCCGCTAGATAATGTCACCTTTCTTGTGGGATGGTACCTACCTACAACACGGTAAATGCCAACTACTTGCCTATATATTTGATTAAGCACCCACTTCCTTATATGAAGGACACAGCTGTGATAATCGCCTTGTTTGACACATCTTGATTCAAATCCCAGAAAACTATTACAAATTGCATGCTTACATGAATAATAGCGAATATATTCAATTTACTTTGAAAACAAAAATATGGGTTTACTCTAAGTACCCTTTGGGGTATACAGATGTTATGTGGTACTTTTACATTATATTTCGGTTCGATTCATTCTGTAAAAATCTTAAAGTGAGATGTCAATAGTGTCAACCCCTAGCATCAGAAGGAATTACAACCCAGTTCACCTAAGTTTTCATGGTGAATTTTTAATGAATAGCACTGCTGGTGTTGATTCTACATGTTTCTTGCAAATTGTAAGAAATTAATTGTAGCATTAGAAACATGTTTGTCATGTGTATGATCTGCAATGACGCTCGTCAGTTTTATTCTACGTCAAGTTTCTGTCAAACAATACAAAACAAAAGTATGATGCGATGGTGACTAAATGTTTGGTGCATCATTGTTTTTATTAGTTATTACTCACGTCGTAATCCTATTCATTAATCTCATTCAATGACTTTATTTCTGCAGCGACAATAATTAGCTTAAATACGTTGTTAACTGGCACAGAAAGAGGTGAAAATATTTCTGCAGCGACAGTAATTAGCTTAAATACGTTGTTAACTGGCACAGAAAGAGATGAAAAGTTATTGAAATAATCCGTGATGTTAGTTTCTCTAGCTATATCATAGAACAAAGTAAAGAAAAAAAATGATAATTTGTTTATTCTTGATTAAGCATTGTCAAATGTAGGAACATAGTTTGTATAGAATCTACAGTGTAATAATTATATATTATGGCTTCCGTACACAATACAATGCTACTGTACTATTGTTCCATTCATAACCATCTCAGGTCGAAAGTCCGACATCTTTGTGCATCATAAAACAATTTCTCCCACTGACTCATACCATCATCTGCCTAGCCTTTTCCCAACTATGTTGGGGCCGGCTTCCAATCTAACCGGATTCAGCTGAATATCAGTATTTTACATGGAGCGACTGCCTATCTGACCTACTGGGCAATACGAGACCCCTTGGTGACTGGTTGTCATGCTTTCGGGCTCCTGACTACCCGTAACGACTGTCAAAGATCTACGAATGACAGCTTAACGTGCTTTCCGAGGTACGGAGGGGTCTCAGTATGTAAAGATGGCTACCCATCCACAGACCAACCGCGGCAAGCGTAGCTTAACCTGATCGATCGACATGTGCAGCTGTTATTATTTAGCCACGCTGACTCATACCATACTGTTAAAAAACGTAATTCTAAACCCACGTCAATTGAAAACGCCTAGAACAAAGAAATTTTCTCTCCAACATTACTATTATCGTAGCACATTACGATACGCGATAAGCCATTTTTAGACCACGTCAATCCTCATAAAATATCTTTACGCAATCAGTATTAGGTAATAAAGTAACACATGCGTAGTAAGCTCGGATGGTTCGCGTAAAATGTGTGGCCGGTCGTGGATATTGTACATTTTTTTATTTGACTATTTGTAAACCTAACACTGTCTTTGACTCTATGCCGCGTGCTTGGCATTGGCGTGTTCAACTTACAAATCGCTAAAACTATGGCGAAATGTAACTTGAGGATTGATTTCAGATTTGTCAACAACATTACTAGAATCAAAATATCGCATACAATTTAGATTCATTATCTAAAACCTTACCTTTAGGCTACGAAAGTTCTGTTACTTTTATTATATAACCTAGCATCCGGCAACCAGCGGCCAATCTATCAATCCAATAAAATTTCATACCATTTAAATTCACTCATTTAAATCAGATATTACAGTAATTAGTAATAAATTGAATAATTTTCTCTGTGTGCCTCTTTCTAAAGAGATGTTAGATAATCTAGTTGGTTGTATCGTGCCTACGTAATACTTAAACGAATATTCAAAATGTAGGATAAGCAATTAAATAAGACTTTCATTGTTGACGTATATTACAATATATCTCATTAAATATGTGAAGGACATAAAAGATCATGCTGCGTCTATTTTCATTGAAAAAATAAATAGCAATGATATTAATACTACTTCCTTAGAATACATGAGAAACAGCATGTAAATTGTATTACATGCTGTTTCTAGTATTTAATATCCATCGATAATGATAGCAAACCTGAGCGCAAACTGATTTGCATAAAGCCGATCTATATCCCGAATTCCCGACTTGCTCTAAATCTAAAAAGTCGATCTGTATGCGGTCTCGCGGCGTAGGTATCGCCCATCCCTAATTGGCAGTAATAACCATGACACAGAAATTGATGTACCTGCTAATTGGATACAACCGATCTTGGTCTTGTCCATCGGAAATCGTAAAGAAGACCGCTGTCGTAAAGTTGTCAGGTTGACAGGCTGGTCGGTGGTACACATATGTCTGTTGCAGCATCATGCATAAACTTTCTTAGGCGCTATTCCTTACCATAGGCCAACGTTTCTTATACGTATATAATAAGTCAGGTAAGAATTAGCATTTGAGATTGAAGAAGTATGTGGGCATGAAAACCAGTTTGTAGTTATAACTATCGCCATAAAAGACTAAAATAAGCCAAGATTGAAATTAATAATCTAGAAATAAACGACAGCACAGGAAAAACGATGATCAGTTACTTGCTGACTATAAAACAGGTCAACACATAATTACAGTGGATGTACAATATCGCATAATATTATAATAAAAGACCGCTGAGTTAGAAACGGGTCGTTTGTTAATGTAATGCAACGTTGGGCTACCGTTCGACTGGCTACCGCCCAGATAATATATTGATTCTAGATGCTGGCTTGATTATGATATATCTGCCGCTCGTATTACACGCCGCCTCGCCCTATACAGCCTTCGGGCTGTAAATTTACGAGGATGCGTGGGTTATTACGCCAATTTCATGGTCCATGGCCGGAGAAAATTTTAGTTAACAAATTGCACAGGTCATCCGATAGCTGCTAAATTGTATAGGTATCATTTACATATATCACGTAGAAAGTTTAAAAGCATTATTTCAATACGTCCCATAATAAATGGACGTTCTTTGTGGCACTTGGAAACGATACATCTAGATAATATGCAAAGCGATTCTTCCATTTTTCATCGTAAACGCACCAGTGCACTGGAGGAATTGATTAAATCCATTAAAATACCGTCTATGTAAATCGTCTGGCTCTACACATTTGTCATAAGAATCCAATGACATGTATTTTAATCTCCAGGCAAGCGTAACTTCGCTTCAATGTAGGCAGATTTGAATATTTGATTATAATCTATGCTATGAAAATATTAAGTCTGAATTTTTGAAATCATTAGCGTGGTAGACTAATTTATATTGTTTGTTTCCTGTTTCATAATTCTTTTAATATATACAATTTTGATTATACTCTTAAAATTTTGTTTCTTATACGT
>VKGM01013770.1:0-16144 GCA_007844875.1 Busseola fusca | reverse complement strand
GTATTATTTAACTAAAAAAAATGCCGTTATTAGATTACGTGTATAATCATAATGTAACTTACAAAGTTTCAAATAAATCGATACAGAAGTTACATCACAATGTTTGTGTAAATGTAAATAAACAAAAACAATTGAAACCAAAATTCTCTTATTACATCATTTGTTTATAAATACATGTATCATAGTATGAGTGTGATTTAAATGTTATGTTACGGCCTGTGTATTTAAAAACGTAATACAATCAACGCAAGTGGCTGGCTGACGGCACACGGTGCTGAGTGTAAGATGGCACACGGCGCTGAGTCACCGGCGCACGCGCCGGTGCCGGACCGATCCACCACCGGTTAAACTATTTGTTAGTTTAATATTGGCGTCGAATCCCATGTTCAGTAACGAAACTAAATTGCATCGTTTTCTTTATATTTCATCAAGAAAAGGACAGAAAAAAAATATTAGTTTAGTCCTGTCAAAGTAGTCAGCGCCTGACGTAAATTGGCGTATTTTTAGTCGTCAATTTTTTAATCACGTCTAAACTGTCCATGGAGTATTAATTTGATAGGACTAAACAAATATTTATCTTCTGCACTTTCCTTAATAAAATAGTAAGAATAAGATGCACTAAAATTAAATTTTGTTAAGTTTGTGGACAAGGGAATTGGTGCCATCAGTATTTTAGTATAATATTAAACTAATAAATAGTTTTTAAGTAAACATAACCTCGAATCAGAAATGAGGAGATCCGCTGAAGAACTAAAGTCACCGACATCGCTTTTAAAGTCGCTTAAACCTGCACGTAGAACCGATGGCCGATGGGGCAGTAAGGTTCTGGAGTGGCGGCCACGTATCGGAAGACAACGTAGGGAGACCTGCAACAAGGTCGACCGATGACCTGGTGAAAGTCGCGGGAAACCGATGGATGGTCATTGTGGAAAGCCTTGAGCCTTGGGGGAGGCCTTTGTCCAGCAGTGGACTGTTATAGGCTGAGAAGAAAAAGAAGAAAAATAACTTCTATTTAGCCATCTTTTGTATATAGGGGTCGAACATAATATTGTTAATTAGGCATATATCCTGGCTGCTACTTGGGAATTCAATGTTTTGATTCATTCACAAGGAGATTCAATGAGTTATCTAGATAAACTGATAACTTAACATTATAATTATTACAAGAATAAATTATTTAATGTAATTTCTCCAACAGGGACAAGCGCAGTCCCGGGTTTACAGACATCTTCTTTCGTGATGCATCAAGAGACTGTACGTATTGCATGGATTTCTAATATCAATATCATAATCCAAAGACTTTTCGTAATACATAATTGTTCGTTTACTTTCAGTTTTCAACAAAAACACGAAGCCACAGTGCAAGCCATACGAGTCAAGCTTTAGTGATGACTGTCCGCCAGGTAGGTTCTCTAACTGCGTTGTAATTATATCCGGGTAAAAACTCGTAAATTATTTAGCGTCTGACGTTAATTGGCATAATTTTAGTCGCCATGTTTTTAATCACGTCTAAATTGTCTATGATCTTAATTTGACAGGACTAAACTAATATTTATCTTCTGTCCTTTTCTTAATTAAATAGAAAGAAAGAGATGCACTGAACTTAAATTTAGTTTAGTTTGTGAGCAAGGGAATCGCGGCCATTGTCCGTCCCAGGTACCTAATTGGATGCGTTACAGTCCCACAGAGTTGTTTCTTGGACGTATTGCTACGTGTTCGTAGCACATTGCTACGACGTAGCTCATTCCGTAGACAGATTCAAGTTTGCATGATGACTTCTTGAAATGATGCAGATTTTCTTTTTATAAATTTAAAAGTATAGATACATGAAGGACTGTAATAAAATAAACTAAAACCGTAATTTTAAAATATATTCTGTATTCTAAATTATATTTCAAATGCCGTGGGTTAGATTCAATTAAAATACGATAGGTTTATTGAACTAAAAATGTTTGAAGTTGTAGCGTAAAACAGAGCTTTATTGTGTAGGAATTAAAGTTATTTGTTCATTAATTCATATTTGTGTACATTTTTGGCGATTAAATCGCGAACGCAGGATACATTGTTGTTTTCCAGCG
The DNA here is from genome assembly GCA_007844875.1 of Busseola fusca. NCBI lineage: Eukaryota > Metazoa > Arthropoda > Insecta > Lepidoptera > Noctuidae > Busseola > Busseola fusca. The sequence continues at coordinate 14,066 of VKGM01013770.1, read as the reverse complement.
GACTGGTGCACCGGCTGTACGGTGTGTGACTGCGACGCCAATGGGCGCTGGGACTGCCATCTCTTGAGCTTCTGTCCTGAGGGTAACATGTTCACCTTTGGTGTTTCTGATCATCGTTCTCCTACCCTTATTTGTGGTCGACGCAACATGTCGTTTTCTTCCATACTTTTCTATTACTTTTCTAGTATTCTAACCATATCAGTGTCACCCAGACCATCTATCGTATCTTTGGACTTTCCTTAGTCTTATAGCTATAGACATGTATACTGAAAACTTTCCTCCGTATCACGTGCCTTTGTGATATAAACGTATTTTGTTAATAATGTGGAGTTATGAGGAACATGGTGTAAAGTTTACTCATCATTTGTACAAAAGGGAATCCTCCCTTTTGTACAAAGACCTCCGACCAGACGGGTGTTGTCCCACCGGTTGATGTAGTAATGCGTGCTAGTTGCACGGTAAATTTTGCTTGCGAGATGCAGGATTTGCGTGACGTCAGTATGACGCGTTGTTCGCATGTGGCGTTGTAGATACCGCTACAATAATATAACTTTTTAACAATATTTAAATAATATGAGTTTGTGAAGTTATGGTAATATACGCTTTTATCATTTGTAATGTGACGACATTATCGTCGACGGCCACGTTCACGTCACGGCATGTTTATTCCTAATGTTGGGGCAATGTTAAAATGTCACGGGGTAAAATATATGGAAATAACTGAAGACGTTTTTAAATTTCCTATAACGATAAATATCGTCACATTACAAATTATAATACATACAATGGTGAAGGAGAGCACCAAAATGTTGCAGTTCGGTAGTTAATAAGACACTTTATTTCATTTCACATTTTTAATAACACGTATATAACAAAACAAAAACATTTTCAGACAAAAAGAAATCGAGAAAAAAAAATGGAAATGTTCCAAGTTCCTTGAATGCGTTTATGGATAAAAAAAAAGATAAAGTAATCAATTCCTCGCCTAAAAAGGCGCCTCAGGCAAGTCCCAAGTCAATCAAAAATTATAAAATTTCTAAAAAACCTGATAAAAAAGTAAAACCTGATATAAAACGCGGAGGCCACCCAAACAAGAAGAAGACGCCACCACCGAGGCGCATCGTCCAGAAGAGAGTACCACTCAAGCCAGGTATGAAACCCAATCCTGGAAAGATGAAAACTCCGATAAAATATAAAAAGGTAGAGCCCAAAAAAAATAACTCAACGAAAGGAATGGTCATCAAAAAAGACATAGGAACACGTAATCCAGTTGAAATAAAAAAATCTAATAAAGTCAGTTTGGAAGTGGAGTTGGCACATAAATTGATGAAGAAAGTTATGCAAAGCCTGAAAAAGACAGTCGAAGCTAGTGTCAAAAACATGTCTGAAATGGCTAAGAAAAATGAAGCTAATTATTTAAGAAATATGAAAGCCAAAAATAAACTCAGCCAATCGAAAAAAAAACCAAAAAAAGTGAATAAGAGACAGATTAAAAAACCTAATATGAAGCAGCCTAAGCCTTGCAGTAAAAAGCCGGTACCCATGAAGAAACCTGTAAACAGAGCGAAAGGGAAACCGGCAAAAAAAATTAGCACAAAAAAATATATCAGGCAGAAACGAGATGTCGCCATGCCCGGAAATATTGAAGTACCTGCCAGTGTCACCCATGGTACGTTGAACTCACAAGTAAAATAGTTTCTTATATCGTTAAGGTATACTGTCTAAGGCCTTACTTAAAACTTTTATCTTATAGGGGTAGTTGATCAAACGATTTGTAAATTTTAGACGCTTTCTCGATAACAGTTTTTTTTTATTTTTTAAGCTAGTGCTTGACTGCGATCCCGCCTGATGGTAAGCAGCGATGCAATCGTTGATGGCAAATCGCACTTGTTAATTATGAGAATATTCACTCTAGCCTTGAAGACACTTAAATTGTATTCAGACAGGAAGAACGCTGCAGGCAAATTGTTCCAATCCTTCGATGTACGCGGTATAAAAGACGAAGTGAAACTCTTCTTCCGGATCGTAGTGGTGTTAACAACGTAAGGGTGGATACTCACCGTACGGCGGGTCGTCCGATGTTGGAACGGTGATGGCGGAATCATGTCATGTAATTCCCACGCACACTCTCCAAAATGCATCCTATAGAATACCGAAAGGCTGGCTACCTGTGCTCCAAGCTTTGGAGATTGGTCTTCACCAGATCTGGATCACCAATTAGCCTCTTTTAGTTTTAAGTTTCAATTGTTAGTTTTTGTCATGGTTTGGCAGTTTGAGTAATTTATGGAGCCTACCTTTGGTATTGTTCGTCGAATCGTTAAGTTTCGAGTTGAGTTGCAGGATTTCTGACAAATGCGTGATAGGTCCTTACAATCTGTGTGTTTCATTCCTCAAAATATCATCTCAGACATCGATCTACATGGTCTTCCTATGATATGACCAAGATTATGTCTGGGTTATAAAAGATACTGACCTTTGAGTTTGTTTCGGGCTTTTTCTCAAGGGCACTCACATATGAAACGCCAACCTCAAGTAGTTTAAAAAAAAATATGATTGACTTGTAAGTCTTTGTACAGACCTACTTACAGAAAATAAGTAATTTAACATTAATTATTAAGGTATCAACAATAGCCTATCGATTCTGTAAAATTTTCACCGTGAAAAGTTAGATGAAGTAAGCTTGGAATGAGCTGTTAATAGTGTCAATCCCTAGCATTAAATGGAATGGCAGCTCTCACTCCACGCTCACTTCACGTAGGTTTTTACGGTGAGATGGTTACAGAATCGCACTGCAGATCCTCTTGTGAAACTAAACAAGTTATTTTTGTGAAACATCTTTTATTTTCTACATATAAGTGACAGTAATGTTAACGTAACAGTTAACGTAATCTTGATCAGAATAATTACCATGGTTGTTTTTTGACAACAACGTATCCCCGATTGTAACATGTAACATACCGTGTGCCCGGTTGTAACATGTAACATACCGTGTGCCCGATTATAACATGTAACATACCGTGTGCCCGATTGTAACATGTAACATGCCGTGTGCCCGATTATAACATGTAACATGCCGTGTGCCCGATTATAACATGTAACATGCCGTGAGCACGATTGTAACATGTAACATGCCGTGTGCCCGATTATAACATGTAACATGCCGTGTGCACGATTGTAACATGTAACATGCCGTGTGCCCGATTATAACATGTATGTAACTTGCATTTACAAGTCGGCTATTGTTGGCTTAGAGCCTACATTTAGTAAAATAAAAATACATTATTATTATTGTACATAATTAATTATGTTTGATATAGACTGTCTTTTTTGCAGGAACTTTTGCAGAGTCGCCAAATACTACAGTGGCATTGACCGTTATACCAGTGACTAGCAAACCGGTGACCAGCAAAACAGTAACCAGCATACCAGGGACCAGTATACCAGCAACCAGCAACACAATTGTACCCGATTATAGCAACTTCTCAGACGCTGTTATCGGAATCAGCACACTTTCTGACAATAAATATTACAAATATACTGTAGGAATGGAAGAACCTACAACTAATCTCAATGTATCAATCGAGGATACAGTAACCAAACAATTTAATACAACAGAAACCACCTTTAACCTTCTTGGAGCAGAGATCCATTCCGTAGCGACAGAAAAAAGGCATGTTAAAAACAAAGAAGTAGTTAAAAGTAATGACTCTAAAGAAATTAATCCCGAAGAAAACGGATTGAAATTTTCAAAATGGATGAATCTTAAAATTTTGAACGAGAAGAGAGTTTCCTCCGAGCTTGAAACTAAAAATAAAAGTCTCATGAAATTAATGCCACATACAAACAAAGATATTCTAGATGATAAAAATAGCAGCCATGGTAATAAGTTTGAAAGAAAACAGAGTAACCGAAAAAAACACATAGTGAAGCTTCTTAATCATTCGAAATGTAGGTTCATTAACTGTAAGATGAACAATACCATCAATATTCACATGCCATATAAAAATTATCGTGATATGCATGGCTTTAAACCAAATATATTAATCAATCACAACAATAATAGCAACACTCCGCGGAAAAGGAAACCTGGGGTTTTAAAATATTTAAAGAGGATTTTTCACAAAATATTTAAAGGCAGAAGAATGCCCAATAAAATGAGCAAACACCAACTGACAAAGACTTTATGTGAAAACTTCGGGCCATGTGTGAAACTAAACAGAAAAGACAGAGTTCTTTTGAACTCGAAAATTTCTGATTTAGACAGAGAAACTACAAGAATTCTGAGAACTGTCAAAATTATTAAGGGTTTATTGAAATTACTGGTATTACCCGAAAATGTTAATAGTAACTTCTCGAAACAAGAACATTTCCGAAATGATATACACAAATTGAACAACATTCTTAAAGGCGTATATTCTGAAAATGGTCAGATACAGCTTACAGCGACGCAGCTAACTCAAATAGAATATATAAAGAAATGCACACAAGATTTCATACAGTCGGTTAGTAAGTTCGCATCGCTGCTCAATCAAATAATTACTATACTTACAAAACAAGATACAAACCGCTTTAGCAACAAGGCAAAGCACCATTTCATGAACAAAAACCAACCAAAAGATGATCCTTTTCAAAGCTTGAAAAATCTACTTTTAAGATACAATTTAGTTCAAAATACATTTATGAAACAAATGTATGAGCAATTGCACAATTTCGAGTATAAGATTAATGAGAAACCGAAGGTGAGTGAAAATAAGGATTTGAATAATAGTATAACAATAGAGAATATCTCAAGAAATATCATTCACAACCTCAGGAAGCTGAAGGCCCTGGCTCAATCGGGGAGCTATAGTGGGAGGGAGAGGGCGAGGACTAAGAGGGATACCGGCAGAGATGACGATGCCATAGAGTATCTGCTGTTGTTGATGGAGTATTTAATAAAACAGAACCATCCTTTGGACGCTGAACCAGGTAACATCTTTGATTTATAAATTGTAATATGCTTTACTGAAACAACAATTTGGTGAGAAATTAACTTTACGCTAAATATGTATGTCACACATTATTGAGATAACAATATTGCGAGCACCAGTAAGTAGTTTAACTCATTATTATAACAATACTTTTTAGGGTTCCGTAGTTCACATCCGATATAAATCCTTATAGTTTCGTCAGGTCTGTCCATCTGTCGTCGGCTTACCTTCCAAACGGTTAGTAGTACGGTTATGTAGTTTTTACTACGTCGACAAAGTGTTAAAATAAAATAACGCAAAAAAATTTTTATGTTGGTCTCCGTTTGCGATATATTCAACTTTAAAGCGCATTTATTTGTTGTATGTTTTTTTTGTTTTTGTTTGTTAGAGCCAGGCGTATAGTTTTTAGAGGAGGGGGAGACTAAATGTGAAAAATTAATGATCCATGTGATGAACTTTAAAGGAAAACTGTAACGGCTTACATAAGTTGTTAGTTCAGGAGTTATAGAGGCTTTTGTGGAACCTTGCGTGCGCGAGTTCGACTCGCAGTTGGCAAATTTTTTTTCTCACTACTAACCTCAAACATTCGTTAAAACATAACACACTTAAATGTTTTTCATGTCGAACATTTTTGATGAAAAAAGTATAGAATATGCTTTTATTTTTCAGCAAACGATGGTATAGATTTACTAATAGAAGCTATCAAAAATGCACCAGATATTAAACCTATCAGGAAAAAAGTACTAGAATACACACCGGCCCTTTATTCGGACACTACCACGACCCTCACTTCTCTTAATATTTCTAGCAGTGCTACTTCTGAAGATACAAAAAGTGAAGATGATAGTCCTACTGAAAGTGACAAGACATCTTCCAGCGAAGATAGTAGCAAATCCAAGCTAGAGGAAAATGAAAGTAAATTGAAGGAAAATAAAGATTTGGTAGAAACAGTCGCAGATGATGAGAAAGAATTAGAAGATAAATTTCAATTCGATCGGAGAGCAGAACCTTATAAGACGGATGAAATCACTGAATTAGCTTTCTTTAGTAAATTTGGAGGAGCAGAGACCATCGCAATGCTAGAACCGGAAAATGTTTTTGAAACTATGACTGTTAGAAATACTATAATGCCTTTAGAACTGGAAACAAGTGATAAATTATACAGTCAAGACGATCTTAATCTTGTAAAGACTCTTGCTGTAGAAAGCTATAATTTAGATAAGCCAGACTCTAGTGAAGGTGGCAGCAAAAAGATTGAAATGTACACTGGAGACATGGAAGAAGAAACTATCATACAAAGCACTGTCACAATGGAACCAGATACACCTACTACTATGAGCACAGAATATCTAACACAGGCTGTCCAAGGCGAGATCTCTAAAGCAAAAATAAAATACCAAAACCTTGAATCGTTAGACAGCGGTGACAAGAGATCTAAACTAAAATGGATAGAAGAAAACTTTGGGAAAGAAACTGAAAATGAGTTCACAGACTTAGAAGAAAATAACTCTACGCTAGTTATTACACCTGTAACAGTTAAAGCTATAACAGCGAAAACGTTAGATAAAATGGATGTTACTGGTTTAACTAGACTAAAAGGTGAAGTTAGTGAAACAACTGATGAGAAAGAAAAGGATGATATAGAAAAGAAGACTGCGGCTAAATTGAGTGCCGAAGAAGTCATGTTTCGGAAGCAAATGGAACTTTTAAACTCACTCGATTATGGTACTGAGCGAGCTGAAGTATTTGAGTCAGATTCGAAGGATAGTAATATTGAGGAAAGATACACAGGGGACAGTTTTCCATCGTATTTTGTTTAGTTCATTATTATGAACTGAAGCTTTTTCGATTTAATGTTTCACTGTAAAATATGAACCCATTTAAGTACGTTATTTTGACTGATATGATGACCTTCATCATTTAAATAGGTATTAATGTATCCACTCTATCATTTTCCTACCCTTGTTCTAATTTACTTGGGGTCGACGCAACGTATGTGTGTACTCACCTACATTTCCTGTTAGTTTTATTTGATGTTATTACTGAGCTGATTGACATATTTTATCCAGGGTACAAAATATATTTATATCGGCCATATTTTCATAATTTTAAGGATGCACGTCAGTTTGTGCATAGTAACAAACATGACCTGCTTCTATTTTCTGTCTGTTTACTTTGAAATCGATGTTTTACAATACAAGATATAAAATAATTTAAGAATTATGTTCTTCACCTCATAGATGTATTTAACGTCTTCTTTTCAAAAACTGTATGAACTCGTGGTGTGTGCTGTGTGATATGTGAATGCATGGTAAACTTGTAACGACTGTGTGTTGGCGTAGAGCTTTTATATTTGTACATACCTAAAACATAAAAGTGGTTCGCTGTCAGTAACCAGAAAGTTTGGTTCGGTAGTGGTGATTGCGTACCGGTAAACGTAGCATATGAAGACCTCCCATAAGATGATCTGGTGAAGGCCACAGGTATCTGCTAGATTCGAGAAGCACAGAATCGATTGAAGTGGCGATGCTTAGGGGAGGGCTCGGTCCAGCAGTGAACGTCTTTCAGCTGAATGATGATGATGGAAGATTAAGGAACTATATAACTCTTTTCCTAATACATTTAAGACTCAATCTTTTCCAGTATTTAACTGTGTTGCCTAGGCTGTTATGATCTCTATACTGCCTCGTTGGTCACAAGCACTACTGCTGAGCGTGAGGTCCTGGGAAAGCGATATTGGGTTTTCCATTAAGAATTTTATAGTAGCAACTTGGAGTCTGGATTTGTGTCCAGTTGATGACAATAGGCTGGCATCCTAAAAAATGCTAATAGCACCTCTGCGTAAGAAAAATAACATTTCGATTTGTTCAAGATTATGTTTAGTAATATATATAATAATTTATTTCCCTTATTATTCACGTTCTACGGTTAAGCAACAGTCAGATTTGAGTGATAGTAATTTATATTTATGTGATTATTAAGTAATAATAACTTATATTTACGCAATATAAATAGCAATTTGTTTTAATTGTACATACAATCGATTGTTCGATTTTACTCTAGTTAAATAAATTTATTAACAATGTTTTGGAATCATTTTATTTAATCCTTAGACGTGGTGATGCATTTGATGACTGGACGCAACGACAGGCTAGGAAGAAAAGCACAACACTGCGACCAGACGCTGATACAAACAACAACTCTGCGTCTTATTGTCAACTCAATTTTATTGTATGTTGCAAGATGTGGTAGTTTGTATGTAGAGGCTAATCTTCAGAACTGATCGGATTCCGAAAATCCTTCTACTTTTTTTTTAATATTAAAAACTAGTGCTTGACTGCGATCCCGCCTGATGGGTAAGCAGTGATGCAATCGTTGGTGGTAAAGCGCACTAGTTTATTATGAGCCTATTCACTCTAGCCTTGAAAACACTTAAATTGTAATCAGACGGGAAGACCGCCGCAGGCAAATTGTTCCAATCCTTCGATGTGCGCGGTATAAAAGGCGACGCGAAACGCTTCGTCTAGATCGTATGGTGTCAACAACGTAAGGGTGGATCGGGAATGGATTCTCTTTGCGATGACTTCTTCGTCCGATGATATGGTTACTAATGGGAAGCTACAGTATTGTTAGATGTCGTAGGATAATTTTATGTTAAAACAAAAAATTCGCTATGTCGAATTTGCGGGCAGAAGCTAGTGCTTGTAAGATTTAATTATTTTTTATTAATTTCAAGTCTCTGACACGTCGTATTAAGAACTTCAGGAGTTTCTCGACCAATCTTCTCCATAGAGATCTACGTTTAGGAATGGGCAACTAGCTTCAACTAACTGACTGACTCTTTGACAATTCAAAACTGCTTGTAAATGGTTTAATTAAAATCAATGCTTAGTTTGAGTTTGAACCTTTGATCTAGATAAGAAGAGCAAATAAAATTGCTTACCACCTAATCCGCCGGCAGGTGCATGGGGCCGGCTCCTCCTGTCGCAACCGTTCCGGTCTGCTGCCGGCGCGCCGACGGTCCGACCTTCCGTTTTCGCTGCGTCTAATTGTCCGACGGCTTATCTAGTTCTGAAACATCCGTTAGTACTGATAGTGCTACTGTTTTTACCGTGTTTCGTAAAGGTACAAGACAAATTAGAGCAACATTGAATCTTAACATTGAAATCGAATTTGTGTTTCTTACCGCGCTTGTTTTTATCATTGTTGGGGTAAAAAATTGTTCAACATGTGTAAAAAAAGTCCTGGTGTCATGTGAATCGCGTGTACGCGGTATGCGGTACAATTACAAAACCACCAGTAGTAACTGTCAAGTTAGCCTACCCTGCAAACATTTATATGAGGTAATAGGATTATGTCCTACGTCAATGGCTAGTCTGTCAGTCTACGGGTACAACCTGTTTTTTATTTCGTTTTCTTCACAAAATTCGATTTAGTTTTTGACTCCCACTTCATTATAATAAACTAGAACGAATGACTCGAGACTATTTAGACGTTTCAACACTCTGTTAAGATTTCTAATCGAATAGCTGCAGTATCAGTCGATCTTTCAAAACAATACAGACACTGTATTTTTTTGCTGAACTTAAATCTATCCATACCAATAATTTTAATGTAAAACTAACTCTGACTGTCTATCTGTACTTTTACGTCTTAAAAGCTGAATGGATTTGAAAGAAAGGAACACGGATAGACCATTGAACTGTTAGGCTATAGGATATTTTTTATCCCTGTAGAACGTTCTCGGGTGATAATTTGCAACTTCCATGTGGATCAAGCCGTGGACAAAAACAAATAAAATACCCTTACAAACGTTATAAAATATAAATTGAATACTTCTTTCATAAGGGTTCTACAAGGCAACATATTGGGACCTCTACTAACAGTTGTGAAATAAGATATGTTAAAGATACCTATATCATAAACCACGTAATCCAACGTGCTAGGTCAAAAGGTCTGTATAATGTGCATTACACAAATAATTGTCTCATTGGCGGTCTGTGGTTGTCATTATATCTACAATGCGGTCGAATATTCGGTTACCGCGGAACGTGAGACGATGCTCATATTTTGTGAGAAACTGTGTATTTTGTAAATTATCTGTGTAAAACCATTATTTATTTGTGCTAGTTATTATATGGTTACATTATAAACGTTGGCATGAATCTAATGCAGTCTAAAAGGCTTCGGCGCCAGCTCATAGCTGGGAGGGAATCAAGATTTGTGATACCCACTTGAGAATCTACAATATATGTAGTACATATTAAAGAAAAGAGAAAAATAAACTTAATAATTTTAATAGGTAATAGGTAAAACGGGCTGGTGTCCGCAACTCCACGAGAATGCGCGTATTTTGCGTACGGGAATAATTTTAATATTTCATAGATTAAAATTTAAAAAATAAAGTCGACGTTGGAACCGTAAAGAAATATGCTTATTCAGCACAATCAGTACAGACAGGCACGCGAATTCGTAAGTTAAAAAAAAAAAAACATGACCAATCGTTTTCATTTTAATAAAGAATGGTTATTAGGAACAAAAGACCAGTCGTTACTTTTCACTGTAGTCATCATCTGCCTAGCCTTTTCCCAACTATGTTGGGGTCGGCTTCCAGTCTAACCGGATTCAGCTGAATACCAGTATTTTACATGGAGCGACTGCCTATCTGACCTCCACAACCCAGTTACTGGGTAATACGATACCCCTTGGTAAGACTGGTGGTCAGACTTTCGGGCTTCTGACGACCCGTAACGACTGTCAAAGATCTACAAATGACAGCCGGGACCAACGGCTTAACGTGCTTTCCGAGGCACGGAGGGGTCTCGGTATGTAAAGATGGTCACCCATCCACAGACCAACCGCGGCAAGCGTAGCTTAACCTGATCGATCGACCTGTGTGGCAGTTATTATTTTGCCACGAGCCCCTTAGATTTTTATTTTAGACTTTAAATGTTGAAAACGAGCTCCCAATTTTTTTTAACAAAAGAAACAAAAACAGAGAAAAACAAGCGGAAAATAAAAGCCCGTATGGACCGAGGATCGAACCCGGGTCCTCTAGATTCAAGACCGCCACACTACACACTGAGCCACTGTGACTTATGATATTATGGTGAAATTTACCTTTATTCTGAAACATATTTACATTACCTGAAAAAACGGCTAAAACAACATTTTCTGAAAATGAAACCTAGCTAGATTGGTTTTTCGGGACGAAAAATATATGTACAAAATTTCATCGAAATCGTTGGAGCCGTTTCTAAACTAGACAGGTTATTTAATTGTAATTTTGGATTACGTGAACCGATTTTAATATTTTTTTGACCGATTTTTTATTTGTAAGAAGATACGTTCAGGATAGTAAAATATGTAAATTAAGACAAAAAAATGCTTGCATATATGGTTAAATTTAGTTTAAAAAATATTTTGTACAATTTTTCAAAAACTTATCATGTTCAAAATAATTTTCCTAGAAAGTTTATATAAAGTTCTACTTTCGAGATTTTTTCATATTTTTTAAACTTATGGTTCAAAAGTTAGAGGACACAATTTTTTTTACTTTTGGAGCGATTATTTCCGAAAAACATTATCAAAAATTCATTTTAGTAAACCCCTATTCACCTTTCCAAAAATATATCAAACGTTAGGGTTGAAATGAAAAAAAAAAATCACTGCTCACGTTACGTGTAGGGGGGATACCCTAATAAAACATTTTTTTCCACTTTTTATTTTACCAGTTTGTCGGCGTGATTGATATACGTATTGGTACCAAATTTCAGCTTACTAGTGCTACCGGTCACCGAGATTATCCGCGGACGGACGGACAGACAGACAGACATGGCGAAACTATAAGGGTTCCTAGTTGACTACGGAACCCTAAAAAGTAATTTGTTCGTAGTATTAGGTGTAAACATCCGTGTCACTTTATTTAAAAGTATTATTTTGTACACTATACTTCTACTTAACACTCAGATAACAATAGTATTTGATATTTTCACTATTACATTTACCGTTCTAAAAATATTTTTGGTTTAGATGCGATTTAAATATTTTTTACGATTTTAATACTCAGAGATGATGTTGTGCGTGGCACTAGCGCCATCTCTCGCTTGTAAGTTTTGTTAATATTATTACTCTGTCAAAAGCATTTCGAGATCTACGAATGCGAGATAGATATAGGTCTTTGTTATTGGACACGTTTCCATCAAGATTCTGATTGTTTGAATAGTGGCAGTGGTTGACCTGGATACTGTCAAGCCAAACTGGTATGGACGTCCAATTTATTTCTTGCTTGAAGTGGTTACTTTGCCAGGATAAATCAAGAACTTACTTGCGAGTGTGTGGTGCAGTCATGCGACAAGAATCCGGCTCACATGCGTGTCCGTTACACGAATCATAGACTGCGTTGCGGAGACACTGCATGACTGCACGACCAACGCGACACCCAACACCGCGGGATTTGTCGGGAGCCAACGATTTCGTCTTGGATGAAAGAATTCAATACAACTTGACAAAATAATCAAGAATAAATCATTCAATAACAGCAAGAGATGCGTGCAAGAGTCGAATGCAGGGCTCCAGAGCGGCGTACGGGGTGCGTGCGGCTCCGGTCGGAGGTGAGCACGAACCTTTACTGGGGTGGTGCGGCGCACGCGCTACTGGTTAATTGTGTAATGAATGAGTCGTGATGAGGAAATTTATTCACACCGAGCCCGCGCGGCTCCCACGCCCGTCCCGGGATCACTGGTATAAAGCTGAATCCGGTTGGAGTGGAAGCCAACCCCGACATAGGTGGAAAAAGAATAGGCAAATGATGTAAGACGAACCTAGAATAAAATGAGTAAACCACAACAGGTTCTTACCTACAACAATAAACATAAATCAATGGCAGATAGGTACGTTAATTGTGTGATAGATACGTAGTGCTGCGTGGTTATTAGTTGTGTGTAGTTGTTAGTGTTAAAGTAGACGAGTTTCCCCAAATGTTAACAAACAGTCTCGGATTTATGCTTAGGCATACAAGGCACCCACCATGGCTGCGCGCCACACGGCGGCGGACCGGACTGGATAGCAATTGAATTCACTCTGGCATAGGATCGACAAGCTGACAAAATAAAAACCAACCTATTGTCTATGTATCGAAAAGCATGGACTGAGCTGATCCACTCCATGTTTCATAAAATTCGCTTGCATTGGATGGCGCGTCACGTCGCGCCGGGCAGGCAGCTGGGGCAGGCAGGACGGGCTCGCTCGCTCGGGGCATCCTACCAGCCGAAAGTCGCTATCAGTTCAGGGCCGCGCAAATTGTTTAGAACTGCGCGCGCATTTGATACCACAACCGCACAACACTCACGCTTGCGCATCTATTTGTCGAATAAGCACACCGTAACACATTTTCATTTTAAAAAAATATTTGAAACTGGTGATTTTTAGACCTATAAATTTAAATCTAGTCCATTTTATCGCTTAACTTGAAACACTTGTTAGATCATTTAGTTTTTGCTGAAAACGATAAGCCGCGACACGCGCGTATTTTAACTGTCGAGTGCTGCCTCTGAATGTGGAGAGGCGCGAGCACGCCCACCGGCTGGCCGCGGCGCACTGCGCTCGCTTCTTGCGCGCAGTGCGTGGCGCCGCCGTCGTCCGAGGTAGTTTCCCTTTCAGTTCCGACTTTCAGCGTGCACGGCTCTCTCTGCGCAGATTTCAGGTATCAACACATAACGCTTCCATCGAGGTCCGTATAACCACAGTATAATTATCATACAGTATTGTATCTCGGCCGTAACCTTGAAATAAGTGCCTACAGCCGCGCAGTACGTAAGCATGCGATAGGGCTGTCGCCCACCTACAACGTTTTAATTACATCTGCCTACTTTGAGTTTCTGTCTAGTTTTGAGATTGTAAATTGATTACTTTTTATTTATTTATTTATTAGTACAGATATTTAGTAACAATATGAAATATTAATATGATTACATAAACAAGTTTGTGAATTAGGTTCCGACTTCCCAAATTAGTTATTTTTCACTGTGTAGTGTATTTTTTAAAGTCGGTTGTTTTTTTTTTGTAAAAAAATTTTTATTTAACACTTTTTAGTTG
>VKGM01013769.1:0-16215 GCA_007844875.1 Busseola fusca | reverse complement strand
AAAAAATCACTTCTCACTTTACGTGTAGGGGGGGTACCCTAATAAAACATTTTTTTCCACTTTTTATTTTTGCACTTTGTCGGCGTAATTGATGTACGTATTGGTACTAAATTTCAGCTTTCTAGTGCAAACGGTCTCTGAGATTATCCGCGGACGGACAGACAGACAGACAGACATGGCGAAACTATAAGGGTTCCTAGTTGACTACGGAACCCTAACAAGAAATGCTACTAAATCCAGGAACATCAATAATCCCTCGTTGGAAGACTTCTACGTCTTGATTATCCCGTATGCGCTCTGCGAGGGTCTTCTCGTGCGCGAGCGGGTGCCATGCGCCAAGAGTGCACGCAGCATCGTCGTGCGCCGCGTGGTAGTGGCACCGGCGCGTCGCGCGCGCAGACGGCACGTACTCGAGCATGCGTACACGCGCGCATCGGTGCAGTGCGAACCATAGACCTGAAAAGTAGCTATTTACTTAACGCGAAACAGAGACTGACAAAGAGAATCTCTGAATGAAAAACTCTTCAGAAATAATATTGAACAGGAAATGAAGAACAACCAGCTTATAATTGAAAACAGAGAAGCTTTGAAAATAAATTAATATTTCTTGTCGCTTTATTTTGTTCATCTTGTGGTTATCAGTTTTTTCGTAATGAAGCTACGAAAAACCGGCCAAGAGCGTGTCGGACCACGCTCAGTGTAGGGTTCCGCAGTTGCTCGTCCGTCACAAAAAGTGTGGCACTTAAGAGTTAAAGTACTTGGATTACCGAGCTTTACTCGGTATTTTTTTTTGGCCAACCATTTTATCAAAAATTTTGGATTTAGCTTTTTATTTTAGACTTTAAGTGTTGAAAACTAGCTCCCAATAATAATTTTTGAAACGAAAGAAGAAACATGAAAAAATAAGCGGGAAAATAAAAAACCTCATCTGAAAATTATTTTAGTAAACCCCTATTATTTTTAAATACCTATCCAACAATATATCACACGTTAGGGTTGAAATGCAAAAAAAATCACTCCCCACTTTACGTGTAGAATAATAAAACATTTCTTTCCACTTTTTATATTTATCACTTTGTCGGCGTGATTGATATTGGTACCAAATTTCAGCTTTCTAGTGCAAACGGTCACTGAGATTATCCGCGGACGGACGGACAGACAGACACACAGACTTGGCGAAACTATAAGGGTTCCGAGTTGACTACGGAACCCTAAAAAGGAGCTTTTATTTTAATATCAACTAATCATTGATATTAGTTAGTAGCGATCCCAACATAGATATAACATACCGGTTAAATGAAAATAATAGATATTCCATTTTTCCGAGAAATCTAATACGTAAACAGTCACAAAATCAAACCCCTGTTGTAAAGATTCATATTTTCAATGACGTACCTATGAAGCCTGAAGAAGGAGGATTTCTCCGAAGACGGTATGGAGACGAGTCTTGTAGCACCGACCATAGTGCCCATAGCACTTGGGGGTTCAGCAAGTGAACATCTGCATAGTGATTCTGTTCAAGTAGCCTGAAACAATGAAGAGCATGATTAATGAAAACGATTAAAACATTCAAATTTGTTTTTTTTTTTAATTAAAAGGGATTTACATTTCTTCAGCTTTGCGTTGCTTTGTAAACTCGGCTAGTAATAGTTGTCCTATTAAGTTCTTAAAATATACATATAATCGGTAAGAAAAGTTAAGTAATTTTGATATAAGTACCTGCGCTGCGCTGGTAGCCAATTCACATAAATATATATCGGTAGTGATCAAATCTTCGAATTGAGTATTGCATGAAGTGTTCGCCTATTTCTGACCGAATCTACCAATAGCCAGTGCACTCCTGAAAAAATTACTTACTTTTTGTAAACAGGGAACAAAGGATAGTCAGGAGAATGGTACCAGTCCTCTAATGTTGATGAGTAGTTCGCCGGATCCCATATGAGAAGGGACACATTACGAAACATCGGGTTCTCCAAAAAGTCAAATTCAGGCTTGGCTATCACCTGCAATCGAAAAAAAAATTGTAAACTCCCATCAATATATAATTCATTTGAATTGAACTGAATTGATAAACATTAGTAAAAAAAAAAATTACGGCATGATAGCAATGTGGAATAACCAGTTTCGTATTTTTCTCAGAAGTGTTGCTGCTATCATAATAGGTACCTATATTATTGATTTTGAAAGAAAGAAAATTACCAACTTAGAGAAGCCGCGTCATTGTCTGCCGTGACCCCGAAGTTCACCACCTATCATTTTGTTGAGTTGATAAGCAACATGTCGGTGCCTATGTTATATTGATACCTAATGTCTGTGCTAAAATATGTGCTCTTTGCAAAGACATTCAATACAAATATAAATACAATCTTAAATCTCTTTGGGTCAGAATTATTTTATTGATGAAATGTAACATGTAAAATATAAAAACATGTAAAATAAACAAGTCATATACTTGTAACACTTTTTGGAATATTTTTTTAATTAATTGTACCAATTCTAATTCAATAACGATGACAACGTCTGTCGGGTCAGCTAGTCGAAATATAGAAAATACAACAGTTACTGCAAAGTCGCTGTGAAAAAGATTATATGAAGCCATTAAGTTTTCTATTTATATTTATTTATTTTTCTTATTAAAATACCTTCAGAGAAATCGGCCTACTAGATACTTATTAATAATTTTGGTGCAATCTTCTCAGATAAATTCGAGAAAATATTGAGATACAGTGTAAATATTTTTAGAATTCTACGCGGATTTTTTAATTTAACGGTACGGTAGCCAACATTTTTATTTTAACGTCAGGTTCAGTAGCCAACCTACCTGTGAATTGAGCACTCTGAAAGTAGTTTTGGAGCCGACACTTTCCGTATAATTTTCTGTTGGCGCGTTGTTGAATCTCAATACCATGTCGTGAGAATCTGTGAAAATAATAAATTAGTTTGTCATCTTGATCATCAGGGCTCCATATATCTCATCCAATAAGTTCTTAGGTGTATTATTTAAACTTTGAGCTGGAGTAAAAATTTTAGTCTGTATTTTTGGGCGTTTATAGGGTACCTACTTTTGGGACTTTAGAGTGTACTGGGGTGTACCGCATAACCTAAATAGGTATATACATATGTGAATTACTCAACGGGAAATGCGTGCATCTCTGAATAAAAAATTAACGTAGGTCATCATTTCATCACTCACCTGCCCTTATCCCAATTTATTTGGGGTCTGCGCAACATGTATTTTTCTTCCATGCTTCTCTATTAGACGTAGTCACCCCATTCCTAACCATATCATCATTCACACATTTCATCCATCGTTCCTTCGGTCTTCCCCTACTCTTATAGCCATTGACATTCATACTCAAAACTCTGTTCACAACATTTTCCATACCATGACAACCGATTTCCATACAACTTTTCAGTTACCGGTGCCACTTTCAGACTTCTTCTTATGTTGTACTCATTTCTTATTCTATCCTTTCGTATAACACCACACATCCCTTTTAGCATTCTCATTTCAGCTGCTTGCTATTGCCTTTCATTGATCCCTTTTGTGGCCCATCATTCTGATCCCTACAAGACGGGTCTAATCATGGTTTTATATATCTTCCCCGGGTAATAGTTAAAATATTTAATTAACCCGTAGATAATAGTTAAAATATTGAATAATCTTTATTTTACATGATGTAATATTTAAAATAAGCCATTAATGGCTTAACATTAGATCCTCAAAATTAATAGGAAATATTATATTTGAATTTTTAATAACAGGATTACTCAACTACTGGTTTAGGTATATCTAGGTAATAAACGGCGATATAACCTAGTTATTGACTAAGCTTACTTATCTGTATATTATTAGGCGACATTTAGTTCTTCCCTTCCGGGTAATGTTAGGAGAGAGTCTACGACAGAGAGTATATTAAAATAATAGGGTAGTCTACGACAAACAATATGACAAATAAAATATTTTTTTGACCGCCAGTCGTGACCATAGATCATTGTCATAATAGTTATAATTCGTACAAGGCCTTGGCTCTTGTAACTCATACAATAACGATTGCAACGACTCTTTACGTTTATAAAATAATGTTATCAGACCTTGTGAGTTGTTTCCGCTCCATTTCAGTAATTTTGAAACACTCGTATAGCCTACAAATCAGTGAAATCTTTTTTCTTTGTGTAAGTAGGTACACTAAGTTTCAGCACCTGCTATAGTCAAACATATGTACAACGGCACCTAATGCTGCTCGAACCAGACTCAAGTAACTAAATAGGAACACTTCGTAAAATATTTAAGTCATTACCTATATTTATCACCACAATAGAAGCCAGAGCACATAATTATGATCTCTGGCAAGATCAACAGTGTCTAAATACAGATATAAACTCATGCTGTCTTCCCATGGCAAAAACTACAAAAGTGCGATTCTGTAACCATCCCACCGTTAAAACTTAGGTGAAGTGAGCGTTGAGTTCGCTTTTCTTTTTTTTTCGTGGATGGAAAATCATCAAATGACCTCTCCCGCTCTGGGTGGAGCGGAAGGGCGTGTCAGACTTTTACTGACCAAAACCCACCCATGTTCCTTCACCTCCCTATGCCCCCAGCGACCCTGGTTACTGTGTTTGTCAAACGCTCCACGGCCCAGCGTTGAGTTAGCTGTCGTTCCAACTAATGCTAGGGTTTGACACTATTGACTGCTCACTTCACCTAACTTTTTACGGTGAGATTTTTACTACTGGAATCTATGGACTGATCACTTCTTTTGCTTCGCTTACGTTCATACCTACGAGTACATCTGGTTATTCCTACCTACTTGCCGATTGTGTAAACAACTGTAGTTAATTACCTATCAAAGAACACTAAACAAACGTTTTGTAATGTACAATGAGTGAATTACAGGTATGCAACGTTACGTAACCCGACCTGCCAATAAGCATTACGCTGAGCTTAAAAATAATAAAATTAAGTCATCTATAGAAATAAAACATGCAATCTTGCGCACGCCGCGGTCCGCCGTCGCCGGCGCGGGCGACTCGATGGTCCGCACATAATTATAAGAAAGCGGAACAATAGAAGTAAACAACAAGATTAATAATACCTACACTTATTCTTCAACTGCATTTTTTTTTATAAAAAAATATTTGCTCCTCCCGCGGAATTATTCCTGTATCGTAGGTGCGTTTGCAATGGGGGAATTGAATTAAATAAACGGTTACATTTTCTGTCATTCACTAAGTTATTAGCTTATGTGTACCTACTGGTACTTATGTAGATAGGTACTTATTTACGTTAGTAACAATCATAAAACACTCATCGACATCTGCCTAACCTTTTCCCAATCATTTTCGGAGCGGATTCCAGTCTAACCGGATACAGCTGACTACCAATATTTTACATGGAGCGACTGCCTATCTAACCTCCACAACCCAGTGATCGGCTAATGATATACCCCTTGGTATGATTGTTTTCAGATTTTCAGGCTTCTGACGATCCGTAACGGCAGTCAAAGATAGACAGCCGGGACCATCAATTTGGCGGATGGATCTTTACACACCAAAACACCCCTCGAAATTGGAATGGAAAGATGGTCATCCATCCACGGAGCAACCGCAGCAAGCGTAGCTTATCCTGGTCGATCGCTGTGGAACCGCTGTTATTTCTTAGCCACAAGCCCTTTATAAAAATGATTACTAAAGACAGAATTAAATCATGAATGTGTATTAATGGAATTCAGTAGGGCTGGTCACGTGTTCACACTTCGAAAGCAAAAGAAAATGCCGGGACGATTCCACTTACTTAATGGAAAATAAAACTGTTAAATAATGTATGTAGCGACAGGCGCAGCCCTTTGTTTAGCTAGGTACGGGCTACAGAATGCTTGCAATACATTTTGCTTAGTTTTGTTTTGATATTCAAATGAGAGGAAACAAACAATACCTACCTACTAATTAGTTAATAACCACTCCAATCCTCAGACGAAAATCAAAGAAAACTTTGTTTTTATAAAAATATCCAAGAAGGTACCATCCATTTTCTCAAAATATGAAAAGTTAAACATCTAAGTACACAATATTTAAAATAACTTCCTCGGTTTGTAAAAGAAAGGATAAACTCACATTCCCTGGGACCGTTACTGCCAACATTATAATATAATACCGGCAATATAATGGCTCAGAGGAGCGCGGGAAGCTCCTTATTGCCGGCGTATTGTATGTTAGAAGCGCACAATGGTACAACATGAATTATGCACGCCCTTTACGTGTGGGTTGATGACACCTAACAACAATACCACACGTATCCTGGACAGCTTTTCTTTCATTGCTGCATAAAATACCTATAGTTAGAACAACCTTGCTTACGAACTTACGGTATATTTACATATACTCTTTTAGTTACTGCCATTTCTCTTGAAAAAAATATTCTCTAAGTTATAAATCAAAATGATTGCTGCGAATCTTTGCCAAAATAGCGCGGTTTCAGCGTTTGAAGGTCGGCCATTTATAAAAAACATAAACCTCCTGTGTTTTACACTTTCTTTACTGCCAGCCATAAAAATTACAAAGAAAAATTAGATGAAGGATTACGTAGTATCAACATAAACAAGTTATTACTGTAGTTACGATTTGTACCTTGATAGCCTCAACTTGACGCAAATACAACGAAATCTTGGCTTAGCCTTAGCGATCTGCCTTTCCATCAGACATGATAATCATGGACATCCAATAAAATGGGTAATAAAAATAATGTATTTTATAGA
The DNA here is from genome assembly GCA_007844875.1 of Busseola fusca. Classification (NCBI taxonomy): domain Eukaryota; kingdom Metazoa; phylum Arthropoda; class Insecta; order Lepidoptera; family Noctuidae; genus Busseola; species Busseola fusca. The sequence goes on along the minus strand of VKGM01013769.1, from coordinate 9,460 downwards.
ACTGTATTTAATTTGTCTGTGTGTACGCTCAAGTATTCTATCATTAATGAGATGTCTTGATTATCACAACCTAGCGACTATTCAAACCACAAAAAAAAACAAAAATAACTCAAAACGAGTCATGTCTGAACCGAAAACGAGCTCAAGAAACGAGGGGGTGTGGCACCATACATTTTTATGTCATTTGCCACTCCCTTTCTTTAGAACAGCCTGCCGCAGATAAGCCGATATAAAAACGAATTCCAAGTTAAGCTTCGTCAAAAGCTCCGGCAAAATGCTATCCTCAGAAACAAGTTGTTTATTTTTATATTACTTACTTGCATTTATGATACTTAAAGTTTCTTTAAAGTGCGATGCATCTTTCTTGTAGTTCTACATTGTCGTAGAACTCTCGACATCGTTATAGGCTGGTATTTTCCGGCGTAGGTAATGTTTTGTTTTGTTTTACAGAAAGTCAATAAACATTACATGTTTGGCTTGTTGCATGTTGCATGTAGATATGTATCTCAAGTTCGACTTGGCTTGTGTCTTGAGAGAATATCGACAGCAAATACCATATATCTGTCTTTTCACATTACAGTACAACTGTACCTACAGTAAAAGGTTGCCCAGGAAGTAATTTGGAAGCGGAAGTCAATCGACTGATGCGGCTTATTGAGCAATCTACTTGGATTTTCCGTAGACTGCTCAATAAGCCTATGTACTGAATTGAATTATGATAAACTTGATTGATTGATTGGTCCGTAGAGTTCTTTACAACCTGCCGTGTACCTACCTAGGTACCTAAAGGAAAACAGTACGCAAATCTTTAATAAACAATAAGTAAAGATGTCCTTACACGTGTCTCCCCACTCGGAAGCATGTGTCATTGTCTGTTCCATGTCTGGGCTATAAAGTTATCAGCAGATTTTCGAGAAAGGACAAAGACATGCGGTTACTCTATGACTAACGCAAAGCAATAAAATAAAAATATTATTCGTTGCAATTAATTGTGAATCATCATTTTTTACCTTTGATATTTAGCAAACGCATTCAGATGAATTTGAACATAAAAAATGCAATTTTGTGAATGAATATGCATCACTTGATTATCAAAACAGTAGATAATATCTCGAATAAATTTGCGGTTACGAGGCTTTTAAATAAAATGTTGATTTATGAAAACAGACAAACAATGCAACTTTTATACGACTATTAGCAGAGCTGATTTTATTTGGATTTTCCGATGCGGACGCGTTGGTATTACAGAAGAGCGACGCAGACGCCGGCGCCACTGGGTAAACCTATCGTAGTCAACACAATCGAATCAGCATATCAAACCACGCGTTTCTTTGTAAAACAAAGATAGTGACATGAATAAATCAAAGCTTGATAACAGATTGTATAACGAGCAAAACAGTAGCCATTTGCGTGACAATAGCTTAGACTTACAACTTAGAGCTGGCCAATAGAACCGTGATACACCAAACGAAAACCAAATAACGATGATTTTTAGTCATGGTCTCTATCAGGTCATAAATAAATCAGTGAAAAAACTAAAAGCAAACTGAAACTGGACGGGTGTATTTGAACCCACATAGGTATCTACCTACAAACATGGTGGTTGGTAAGAGCTCGGCATTTCACCACACAATAGTCCAACTATCACGATAGTCCAACCTTAGTCTCACCACGAGTAATGGGCATAAGATCAAAGCTTCTTTGCTCACCCTACAAAAATCGACAGTATTGAAGAATTCCTTACCATTTTTTTTTAATCACTTTTCATTGGGGCCTTTATTAGAGCCGTACATTTCGGCCAACTTGCTAGGTTTGTAGAGTTAAGGGTTTGGCTTTACATAAAATGCTACTATGTTACTTTATATAAAATATTTTTGGTGGGATTACTTACTACGAGGCGACATTTATGATCTCTCATTAAATGACTGTGGTGAGTTTTGTAGTAAATCCTTAGCTACACTAACGAACCTAAAGAAGAAGACAAAAGAAAGAAGATAGGAATTCTCTGTATCTTGCTTCTGCTCACAAATCAGTATTTAATAAGTTGTAATAATGGTCATGGAGACATTGGTGACGAATAATAAAGGTTCTTTATTACACTCTTATTTTAGAAATGCGAATATGCTTGAATGGCCCGCATACCTGCGGGATGTCCTTAAAACGAATAAACCGAAGTCTTACTTATTAAATTAGTTATTAGATCAAATATATATTTAATTAGGCACTCATGTATAATTCTGCAATACCTTATCATAAAATATGAAATAGCCCATAGATAATATGTGTTTAATTTAATACAAAGTGGACACCTGCATCATAACACTACCATATCTATTGGCGACATCGTACATACTGATATAATAATGTAGTTATTTAATCTGTTTCAGTGAGTAATCAGTGAAGTCCCATGGACAATAATTCGTGTAATTCGCATACGATTTGGGCCGTTCGTCGAAGAGGCCAGACTATGCATGTCAATGCGTTTCACAAAGCGGAGATCTGATGCGATAAGAGGCACAATACACGGTCGATCACCTACCCGTACTGACCATACATTCATGTATTATAAATTATAAAGACACTCAATACATAAGATAATAACATAACAACACGCCTGTAATCGCCGAGGGGTTAAAGGCAGAGAACACACTTAGCCTGTTATGTTTAAGCCCCAAGAGAACATTTAAAGGGTAAATTCGTTCAATTCGATGGTTATGTTAAATATTATCCCTGTTATTCCAAAACATGGACTAAAGTTAGACCTGGTTTAAAAGTGATTCTGGCACTTTTATGTTCTTAATGAAAGACAGAAATAGCATCAGTTTTAAACCAGGTCTAACTTTAGTCCACGTTTTGGAATAAGAGGGTTAGTATTTAAAATAACCAGCCTATTTCTTACGAATTGAACGAATTTACCACTACCAACCCTGCTGTGTACCTATATTAACTTTTTAAAAGCCATATAGGCCGAATTTGTATCATAACCACTTAAAAAAATGTAATATACCTAATGTATTTAACGCTAATGGGCTCATTACCGGTTTCTGACATAGCTAACAAGAATAATAAAACTTTGTAACTAAAAGCACATTTGGGGCGATAACTGTAAATGGACTAACAACTAGGTAAGCATACTACTATGTACGATTCAGAACACTCATACCGCGGCCGACTAATGTGTATTGTGAATCATGCGCAGTGTACGCAACACCTTAGAGGCTTTGAGAATAGGTAGGTACATCAATTTATAGTAATACAAAATTACCTATGTCGTAAGCAAATATCAAGCTACCCACTCATATTTGCCAGAACTGTGCCTAACTATAAATAAAATAATCCACAGGACTCATTAGTCCCACCGAACATGACATTTATTCCGAAGAACTAGCAAAAGGGATGGAGGAAATTAAGATTGGGTTTTTTTCTTGACTGTTCTATGAAACTAACTGTGGCAGTTGCTCAAATATTTCTCTAGTAGCGCGAAAAGGTACAAACTTATTGCTACATAGGATAGTAGGTAGGAATTGCAACATCTAGTTACGTGGCTTACCTATAAATGGTCCTAATTCTGAGCCAAGCAAGGCTCCAGCGCTTGTGACAACCGCACAAGTATTATAGTGACGTCCTTCCTGCAATGGTGCTCTCGGTATCTTATACCCGAGCCTCGCAAACGGCTCATCATCAGCAGTCACTGTCCTCAACTTCACACCTTTCAGTGCACACATAACCTCGTCTCTAGAACTTGTCTTACGGTTACTGCTATTATATTTAACATCATATGTATTGTGAGCGTCTAAGCCCGATGTAAACACTTTGCTTTCTCCCATAAGCACTCTATGAAATTCTTTTAGCAACAGCTCCTTGAATTCCGCAGTTTGTTCGTCGCATTCTATTGATAGTAAGTCGTTGCATACATATTTATCGCTGTCGAACTCCAGTAACGGCTTGTGTATGTTGGGAAACCTGGGACTGCCGTTACTTTTTCTTACTATATTGTTGGACGGATGGACATATGAACCAGCAGTCTTGTTAAATGTTTGACTTGATCTGCCACTGCTCCAGTAACCGCCGACTGCCGACCTCCGGTTTTTTCGAAGGAAATCGATTTTCAAAGTAGAGTTAAATGGTAATTTAAATTGGAGTTTTTCCGCCGCGTATTTATCCTGGTAATTAACACCGGAAACCATTGTTTTAGGTGGATTTTCTGACGTCCTGCCCAAATTTCTCTGCTTTTCGTCGTACATCCAGTACTGATACCAAATTAAATACAAGTAGCCGCACATACCGAAGCAGAGAATGTTAATAAATATCCAAACCGACATCGCAGCAGCTTTCATGTTTGTTGTATGTTAAACTACACACTGAATTAAATTCCAATAGCACAATTACACTTTGGAGCACAAGACGATGGTTTAAGAAAACAGTTAACTGTTATCTAACCTTGAATATAAAAACACAACCGTGAAATAGCAGAGAACTGTTTTGGCTGAATCTGTATTCGTTGGGCGGAGTGCGATCAGCTGATAAGGCGTGCACTGCGCGTGCGTACGATCGGCTGTTAAGGCCGCAACGCCCTTTGTCTTAATATTGTAGCAAGTATACCGGCTTCAGCCAAACCAAAGCGACTCCATAAATAAGAGAAACGCATTATAATAAACTACCCCCCTACACAACCGGACTTCATAAAAAGTCTGAACGTTATAATACATAATACTTACATACGTGATTATTTTTATAAGAGACTTCAAAACCGGCCAAGAGCGTGTCGGGCCACGCTCAGTGTAGGGTTCCGTAGTTTCCCGTCCGTCACTATAAGTGGCCCCACTTAAGAGTTAAAGTGAAATAAAAAAAAATATTTAGCTTTTTCATCATCATCTGCCTAGCCTTTTCCCAACTATTTTGGGGTCGGCTTCCAGTCTAACCGGATTCAGCTATACCTCAAGTATTTTACATGGAGCGACTGCCTATCTGACCTTCACAACCCAGCTCCTGGGTAATACGATACCCCTTGGTAAGACTGATGGTCAGACTTTCGGGCTTCTGACGACCCGTAACGACTGTCAGAGATCTACAAATGACAGCCGGGACCAACGGCTTAACGTGTTTTCCGAGGCACAGAGGGGTCTCGGTATGTACAGAAGGTCACCCATCCACAGACCAACCGCGGCAAGCGTAGCTTAACCTGATCGATCGACCTGTGCGGCTGTTATTATCTTGCAACTGACTTTATTATAAATCATAATATACTCACAGGCCAATACAATTACTTCGGTCAATAAATATTATCAATAATAGATAATTAAAAAACCGTAATAATGACCAAATTGCATTTGAAAAACAGTTAATTAAACCGAAGTTTAATCTACTAATTCTTCTTCTTCTTTTTCTTAGCCTATAGAGGTCCACTGCTGGACAAAGGCCTCCCCCAAGGCTTTCCACAACGACCGGTCCTGCGCTGCCCGCATCCATCGGTTTCCCACGACCTTCACCAGTCTAATAATTCACAATCTATTAATTCACAATAATCTAATAACAAATCATAATAACTAAACGAACGACACCAAATTGCATTAATTTGTAAAACAGTTAATTAAACTTAAACAAAATCTATTAATTCACACTAATCTAATTACAAAACATAATATCAAAAACCAAACAAACGACAGCCAAATTCTAACAACACGGGGGATTTTCCGTTGTAAATTAATAATTGTTTGGGTGGCAACACTTAATAATAATGGCAAACTACTGTTTCTCTAATTGTAGGTTATAGCTGGAACTATAAATATAAATTTTATAGTTATTTTATGGCGGTAGGCTAGAATATGTGAAAATATCGTGTGTAATCTGAATGAATCGTTTCCTTAAGTGGTATTTTTGTGGGTATTTTCAGAGCCAGTGGTATTTTTGTGGGTATTTTCAGAGCCGTGTGTGATGTGATGTGATGATTTAGTGATGGGAGCATAAGGTTATTGAATAAAAAGTTACAGCTGCGTTTGTAGGTATGCTAATAATTTATTTGCGACATTAATTTTTTAAATGTCGAAGCATTATGCTGAGATAGGAGCCTTTTGGGCCTCGTATAGGACTTACTGATTTTTTATGAGTATTTGTTACTTTTTTATATATGTAATTTGTTTTTTTTTTATATTGTGTTTAGTTTTATGATCTTCATGTACGATCTTCCTGTTGTTTTTCTTTCTTTTTAATTTCTTTTCTTTATTTATTTATTATGTACACCAGAAAACAAAACACGCCTGCCGATCGATTCTAGCTGTCAATAGAGTCAATTCTCAGCATCCGTGCGATTCTGTAACTATCTCACCGTATCTTAGTTGAAGTGAGCGTGGAGTGAGCTGTCATCCCAACTTATGCTAGGGATTGACACTATTCACAACACACTCTAAGCTCACGTAACTTTTCACGGTGAGATTTTTACAGAACATCTGTCAACTTTTTCTTTTTTACATTGATCTTACATATAGAAGCAACACGAATAATGTACCCAGAATTTGTGATAATGTTTTGATTTATAAGAGTATCCTTGGAGTTTCTTTCCCGTTCTTCTCCATAGAGATCTACGTTTTGGAATGGGCAACCAGCTTCAACTTTCACACTTACTGACTGACTATTTAAATTAAATTGTGACAGTTCAAAAGTGCCTGCAAATTCTTCAATTTAAATAAATGCGTTGAGTTGGAGGGAGTAGATCGGCTCCATTCCTCTATTGTACTCCACCGGACGCTGAACTGCGATTGAGAAATTCCAGATGGAAAACCTAGTAACACTTCGGCCGACCCCAGAAATAAACCTACCACATAAATTACAAATGATAATAGATTTTTCCAACATGTTAAAACAGTTGCTGTTTAAGACGCCATTAGAAATAATGTGGGCTTTAGAAACGTAATCTACCTAAAGGTCTATGAGCTTGATAAGTTACCGTCAAAACGCATTTTTTACGCGCGTTTATCAGCACAAAATATTCCCGTATGTTATTAGTCCGGATTGTAACGAGCCCCGACGTAGAGCATTAACAAACACACTGTATTCACGCAAAATTTATACGCCCTGTATCAAAGGGGCGGAGCTTGGAAAATTGAGTTTTATATATAGAGACAGGTAAGGTAGGAGCTTTAGCTTACAGCAGTGTAAATCTGTAAGAGTTTTGTGGATATGTTTCTAGCATTTCTCAGTATAGCACGGATTCTGGATTTGTGCCTGGTAGGTGGCAATAGGCTCTCTTCCGACTCCATGGAAATGTTTTGTGGAGTTTTAGAAATTACATATGTACTTATTAATATATAATCATTTTATTATTTGACTTTATATACTTACTGACAATTTAAATTTTAACTTTATTAGTGGTTGTAATGGCATTTATGTCACTAGATTTTAATATTTTATCTATCCTTTTGGTAGATTCTTCCATATTTTGTAAATGGGAGGACTTCAGACCTGCTTTTATGATTTTATTAAGTACCTGGTACTGGTTGACAGGCCTAAGGCCAGGCCAGGCAAACATTGTAAGTGATTTTTTTTTTAAAGAGTAACCGTGGAGTTTCTTGCCGGCTCTTCTCCATAGATATGACCATAGCTTCTGACGTTTCATAAGTACCCATGTTGGTTTATGTGAAATAAAATTATTTTGATTTTGATTTTGAAATGAATACATGAGAGGAAATCTGAAAGTGGCATCGGTAACTGAAAACTAGTGTGGAAATCGGCATGTGTTACGGAGAAATGAGGAAAATATCGTGAGGAGAGTTTTGAGCACGGAATAGATATATCTTTATCTATTCCGTGGTTTTGAGTATGAATGTTGATGGCTATGGGAGTAGGGACAACCAAAGAAACGATGGATGGAATGTGTGAATGATGATATGCTTAGAAAGGGGGTGACTGCCGAGATGACGTCTAATAGAGATGCATGGAAGAAAAAGACATGTTTTTTTTTTGTTATAAACTAGTGCATGACCGCGATCCTGCCGATCCTAAATAAATTGGGATATGGACAGGAATGATGATGATACTAGACACATTTCCGTGTTTCCAACAGGCCCCAAAATTTTTTGGCCACCTAAAAGACGCTGATTTCTTAAAATTATCAACAAGCAGTGCACCAACCACATGGCATATGGAATGCCCAAAGTTACGCTGACAAAGGAAAAATTTAAACTCCCTCAAAGCGTTGTCACATTTTCAATTTGTCAAAGCGGAGTTATGGAGGCGCCTATCTGGTACACATGACATAGAGTAAAATATTTGTGGTAACAAACGTGTTTGAAAAATTTGCTGTGCTGGGTGAATATTTGAAGAAATTTTGACATTATATGGTGTAGGTTATGGTAAAGTGGGCTTTGTTCTAGGTTTCGAATGGATAGCCGACTTCTTGTTTCACACACTTTGTTCCCGATGACCCACAGCTTGCCCGCAGCCGTCCATTGTGTGAATGTCCATTTATATTAAAAGTGAGCAGTGCTGCACCCTCCAATTCACTCCTATTGCAAGTTATACAAATATCACCTTAATTTCAATGGCAATTAATTAGATTTCAGAGTGACTAGCACTATTGAAAAAAAGTAATAAAAATGCTTAAAGTTGCAGCGTAACCTGTACTCTATTATATAGAAATTGAAGTTATTTTTCCATTACCATTAACCATTTCTTCTTTCATTACCATTACATGTCTGTTTACATTTTTGGCGAATATATCGCAAATGCAGATTTTTTTTTTTTATATACCGTACTGTTTATATATTTTTTTTTTCGTACGCGATCCCACTTGAAGGTAAGACAGATTATGTAAGTGGGTTACTTCAACAGATAGTATGGGTGGTGGTGTCAGTTTTAAAGAGTATTTTCATACCGGCTGAAACTCATGACAAATATAGTTTGCGATTAGTGCATAAGATATTCGAGCGTCTGTTCTAATTGTGGGGGAAGTCCAAAGTTAAAATATGTTAAAGTCGTAAAAAAAAAAAAACAAAAGAAATGATTTCATATCAAACCAAAACTTAATGGGAGGGACTTTGGGATCACAGTCAACTTAAAAAAAAATTGTTATTTGGATGAAAATGAATGGAATATAATATGTCAGTTGCGAAAATAAACACAATTTGTCGATGGCACATCTATGTCCAATAGGACGTGGTCAAAAGAACAATGACCTCAATTTTGAAGGGAAATAAAACTACATATTTTAAAATAAATTCATTTAATTCAAGTAAAACCTATATAGGTAAAAAAAATCTTTGGTAAGCGCATTACCTGAGAACGGTGGGACCGATTTGCCGATTTTTTTATTTTTAAATGTTACTGTATAGGTCCGAATAAGTAATAAATATACATAATAAGAACTGCAAAATCATAATGATTATCAATTAAACAAAAAATAACAAACAATCAATACAACAAACTAATAATAACCAACCGACTTCTTCTTCTTCTCAGCCTATAG
>VKGM01013768.1:0-16213 GCA_007844875.1 Busseola fusca | reverse complement strand
GTATACCCCTATTCATTTTTAAATACCTATCCAACAATATATCACACGCTAGGGTTGAAATGAAAAAAAAAATCACTCCTCACGTTACGTGTATGGGGGGTACCCTAATAAAACATTTTTTTTCCACTTTTTATTTTACCACTATGTCGGCGTGATTGATATACGTATCGGTACCAAATTTCAGCTTTCTAGTGCTACCGGTTACTGAGATTATCCGAAGACGGACGGACAGACAGACAGACATGGCGAAACTATAAGGGTTCCTAGTTTACTAGGGAACCCTAAAAAACTAGAACTTTTACAGTCTGTAGTTTAGCACAGTTTATAATGTCGAACTGACTTACGTATATTCTTGCATTTCACTATGCCTGAAGAAGTAGGTAAAGCCAGGAGACAAATTGTTAGTAAAAACTGAAATATCATAAAAACACAACACACAACACACACAACACTACAACACTATTCTCATTATTTGATGCAGTTTCCGTATATTCCTTTCTTCCGAGAACTGCCACGCAAAATAATCAAAAGTGCACACCAACAGGGAATGAAAATACATGTTCGCTGTATAAAATAGAACGACATTTTTAGAATGCTTTCCCGTGACAGAATATAATCTTTTTTACACTAATATCTTGAAATGGACGGACGACAGCAGGTCAAGCTACGCGAATCTGTCAAATAATCCCAATCAACCTTGAGCCTTAATGCTTTAGCGATAAAGTTGAAAATCTAATAAAGAAATTTGACAGATTGTTGTTAGCTTGATGTGCTGTCGTCTGTACAAGAAAAATGCGCCGACCCTAAATAAATTGGGATAAGGACAAGAGAATGATGAATAATGATGATGTACTAGGACAATGTTTTGGAATCGGCATTTGGATGCCAACAATGTGACTCTCTCGGGTCAGTCTTTTTCAGTTTGGTTATTCATCCAATTTTACAGAAACTGAATTCAAAATTTTCAATTGTTTTAAAAGATCTACAACTCCTCAAACAGCAGCCTAATTGCGTAACGCATTTTCAGCAAACGATTAAGACTAATTGGTATCGTTTGGACCGCAATCTGCATTCATTGCGTTATTTACGTGTTATGCAGACAAATTTTTTGAACTTATGAAGCAATGGTTTAGAAATTTGCTCCAAAATGATGCAGATTCCGATTAACAGTGTGTTAGGTACGCAATTAGGGTGCAGGAATTTAAATCTATTGGGTTGGTCCTTACCGACAAAAAAATAACTTTAGATAAAATTACCGCGTACATCGAAGGACTGGAACAATTTGCCTGCGGCGGTCTTCCCGTCTGATTACAATTTAAGTGTCTTCGTTTCAGTGCCTAGAGTGAATAGGCTAATAATAAACTAGTGCGCTTTAACACCATTGATTGCATCACTGCTTACCAACCGGCGGGATCGCGGTCAAGCACTGGTTTATAACATTTAAAAAACAAAAAAAAAATAATGGAAGGGCGTCCATTAATTTTTTTTTTTACACAATTTACAAAAAAGAAATCACTGCACCTTCAGATTCCCCAATTTTAGAAGAAAGTTTTGTCCTATTGACGAAAAAATTAAAAATTTCAATGATTTTTCTGACTACAATAGGTATTCACCCTGATTACGGTTGTTTTGACTTAACTTTTATTATATAAATCTTCGTTCTTCCCCTCTATGGGAGCAACCACGTCTGTTGGGCAAAATTGACCATATTAATCACAGCACTTTTAACAACCACTTAAACTCAAACGCTCAAAATTATTCCAACCTGATAGGAAGTTAAATGTTCGAGCTGTTTAGGGTTGAAACACAAGGGACATGGGGTCCGAGTGCCCACTTGGTTTTTCGAGATATCGTCAAGTAGTTAGTCAACTATTCACGTAACCGTTCGCCATAGAGTGAGCTTCGAACCATTTGGGCACTATTGACACTATCAAAAATCAAAAAATCGCGACGAATTTTTCGTTGCCCTATGAATCTTTTTTCATGTAAGTACATGTACATATTTATTATTATAAGTTTACTAGCGTATTTTATGTAAATATATTAAAACTGAATTATATATCTTGTAAAGCAATGTTATGTAGTTGTATATGTGAAGCTGAATCCAGCTTACCGGAGCTTGCTTTGAGTGGATTACGTTCAACAATGGGTTTCAGGCGATTGAAAGATTATTTGTACGTAAGGGATACAAAAAGGAACGGCGGAATGTAGATATACTGTCTTAAATCCACAATATTCACATACAAACATAAAACCATATAACTTCGGAACAGTTAAAGAATAATCAAACGGTTTTTTTTGTTTAGCTTGAGTCTCCTTTATGTCCACAATATAGAGTGTGGCAGGAATATCGACGTGAAACCTATTTCCGTGGATTCAGAACATGATCCTAAACAGTAAACACCCTAGCGTCAAAATGTTTGTAGCAGCGAATTTAATAATTGACAAAAATTGTCAACACTGGTGGTCGATGTCTCCGCCACCCCGTTTAATAAAGTTTTAAGTTATCCGATTGTGAGCACCAGGCGTAACGCTTATCCATCAAAATCAAAGCATTTTTATTTCAAGTAATCCAATTACAGGCACTTTTGGATCGTCAAAGGGTCCGTCAGTCAGTAAGATGAAGCTATAAGTTGCCCGTTCCAAAGCGTAGTTACCTAAAGAGAAGAACGGGAAAGAAACTCCATGGACACTTTTAAAAATCATAAAACTGTTACAAAATATTTGATTGCATTATTCATGTTGAATTTAACTATGTGAGAACGATGCAGAAAGTCGTACACGTTAGTTGCGTCCGTTATAGAAAACATACAAACTGTTCAGAAAAATAAGACTTCCTTTCATAGCTGAGTCTTAATGATCTATATATATAATAACTAATAAGTAACCTTTTGACGCCTTCACGGCTGTTCGGATTTGATCAAATTTGGCACACTGGTAGACCATGTTCAGATATAGGATATTCACGCAGGCGAAGCCGCGAGCTAACGTTAGTACGATCATATTGAACCAATATCTCACCATTGGAGAAAATTCGCAGCCCAAACTCAACGCTTAATTTAAACTCAAACTACTAACAGCTTATGAAACCTTCACCAAGTCAGCATATGCCGAGATGATGGTTTCCAATTAACTACTCGATATTAATTGTTACAGAATTAGGTCAACGCGTTGTAATTTCCCCTGAGTACTGTAGGTACAATATTGAAGGTACAGCCCTTATATAAAACAACTTACGTAATTAAACCGCGTAGTATCTGGAACTAGGAAAAGTTTTGCAGAAAAAAACTTTTGTTTTGTCTCTTTGAAAAAGAGGTGTCTCGTCGAATTCAACTCGGCTGAGCAGCGTTCGGGAAGCTACGCTATATCTTCTCGTCGTCCAAGATACCACAGTATCTCAAGACAAAGGTCTATGACAAGTGTGTGTTGCCAGTGATATCATACGGGACTAAAACGTGGTCAACATCACACAAAAGGATGCTCGGAGTTTTTCTGCGCGATCGAATCAGAAATGAGGAGATCCGCAAAAGGACCAAAGTCATCGACATAGCTCTTAGAGTCGCTAAACTAAAGTGGCAGTGGGCGGGGCACATTGAAAGTAGAACCGATGGCCGATGGGACAGTAAGGTTCTGGAGTGACGGCCATGTACCGGTAGACGCATTGTAGGGAGGCCCCCAACAAGGTGGACCGACGACCTGGTGAAGATCGCGGGAAACCGATGGATGCGGACAGCGCAGGACCGGTCGTTGTAGAAACCATTGGGGGAGGCCTTTGCCCAGCAGTGGACCTCTATAGGCTGAGAAGAAAAAGATGTCTACAAACGAAACTTGTGTTTATAATCAGTATTCGCAACCACATACTGTAGTACCACAAAATTGAGTTTTTGAGACGTCCAGGCTAAACTACTGCAGTGAAAACTTAGGTGAAGTGTGCGTGGAGTGAGATATCATTCCAACTACTGCTAGGGATTGACACTATTGATAGCTTACTCTGAGCTCACTTCACCTAAAATGCATTTTTACAGAATCGATCGACTATTATACAAGAGATGAATCTATGGAGTTTGAAGTTTGACTGATACTAGACATACGTTGAACAAGTATTCAAATTTTTATGGTAAGAAGACCATTCTTTGGGAGTCCATTCTTTTGCACAGGAAATCATCAAATGACTTCTCCCGCTCTGGGCGGAGCGGAAGGGCGTGTCAGACTTTTACTGACTAAAACCCACCCATGTTCCTTCACTTGCCTGTGCGCCAGGGGCCCCGGTATCTCTTTCGAATAACCCGCGGATCTGGCAAACATCGGTCCTTATGGATTCCGACAAGATGTGCTAACATCTATTTGAAGTGCGCGTGGAACACAAAACTACCGTGGCCCTTACAAAGTTACAAATCAGCACCTCTACAGATTCCCAGCTCTACACGATTGGCTTTTAACCCAGCGTACTTCCGTTGTCTCCGAACGTTACAATATTCGCTAATTTGACACTCCTACCCACCCCACTCCTACCCCCACATACCCACACTACCATATAGAACACTAATATAACACCATAAGTGTATTTTTGGCACGCGAACTCTCCACATACGGTAATTTAGTTTCAATTGGGTTTTTATTTATACTTCCCATTTAGATCGGTGTCCTTTTTAGGTCTACTGAAGTACTTTGTATGTAAGAGCTCCTATTACTATGTTTTAATAGTATTTATAAACATTACAGAGTCACTTCCCAACCCCTGTCTCCGATGGACTGGTTTCTGACTTCTATCCTGTATAAAACTTACTTCTCTATGAACTTAAAATAATATTTATAGTTAACATTTTCATAAGTTGTTAATAAAATTAGGAGAATTGATTTCAAGCTTTACGTAAATCTGAACAGAGACATTTTAACACAATAGATCGGTTATTGACAACACTCACGTCAAGTGATTTGATTGGTTGGGAGGGATGGCTGTTAATCACAGCAGTTAATATGAGTTTGACAATCTGTTAGGTAGCTTTTGTGTGGATTGGCCTTTTAAAATTCGGGTTTTGTTTGATCTTTTTATATGAAGCAAGCATTAATTTAAACTAACAGAACAATAAATCAGTATTGTAATAATAATTGTAACGAAATATCAAACCAATAAAAGTTATACATTTATTTGATGATTGTGGTTCGAGCAATATGTACGTGCATAACGTTTACTTATTTAATTACTTATGTGTAATGTACACACAGTTACTGGGCACGCCTAGACTCAATCTGAGATCCTGTTGGGGCGCAGCAAGTAGTAACATTTAACTTATAGCTAGGTTTACATTAAATATAATTAACAAAACTATCAAATAGCTTCGAGGCAAACTGGCAAAGCAATCATTCTCACACACTTTGAATGGAAAATAATAAGGGCAGTTGACACAACTGAACCGCACTCACTATTCACTAAACATTTTCTAAACAAGAGAATCGACTCTCATCACACCACCCAAGGAACCATACCAGCTCAGTTAATTAGATCGAGCAAACATCACCATGTTCTAAGGGGTTGCAAATGTAATTTGTTTGCTCCACCCTCCGCGCCCCTCACCGGGGCTAAGTGTCACTTAATGGTAGATTTAGTGGCGCGGTCGACTGCCACTTGCCATTTGACTCTAATATACTGACACTTAGTACGGAAAATATGGCGAAGCATGTTGTAAGAGAGATTTAGTCGGCTTGTAGATAGGTTCTAATAGTTTCCTTCAATGACGGGAATAAAAGACTCTTAACTTTCAATGAGTGAAAATTGACGGGATTAAACTCAAGGCAAGCAACAACAACGTCGAGCATTCTAGTAAACAACCAATAGACTACGATGGTTGTTAGACCAAAGCATGTTTTATTCGAACCAAATCATTACGTGACTTTGTACGCAAAATACGCGCATTGTCGTGGAGTTGCGGACACCAGCCCGTATTACCTATTACTTGACTTTGGCGTCTCAACTAGCCCCGCCATCCCGCCTGATGGTTACCAGTCATACAATCGTTGATGGTGAAGTGCACTAGTCTCTCCCATCCCTCGGGCACTATCGCAGATCATTCCTTTTTTGATATGAGAATAGGAACCCAGCAAGCCCATCACTTAGCAACACCAATCGATCGACAACATCTGAAATCATGATAACATTCCCCGACGACAGTGCTCTGCTGTAGTTTAATCTGATTTTGATCCTTATTTCAAACGGTAGGCGTTTCATGATGATGCGGCTAATGATAATTCAAATTGAATTGCCTGAACAAGTCTTCTAAACCAACCGACGTTTCTTACTAATTGACAACACTAATGACTACCAGCAAGGCCTCAATCAATCACAGACCATTCAAAACCTACTCCAACTTCAATCAAGTACAACAATTAAACTATTCTCAAACGACAGTGTCGTCTAACGGGCATATCATGAGCTCTTATGTAAGTGAGCTGAGTTGTGCGGGAATAGAGACTGTAAATTGTAGAAGAGAGGAATAAACGTAATGTCTGGAGTTGACCGCGGTCACCGAGGTTTATAGCAGCGTTAGTGAGGGGACTACTCGTGGTAGGTAATCGACTAAAGATGGGATAGACTAATCGACTAATAACCGGTTCCTGAAAGACACAAATATCAGCTAAAAGACTACGTGGGGCTCATGGCTAAATAATAATCAGCCGCATGGGCCCATCGGGGGATAAGCTACGCTTGCTACGATCGGTTCGTGGATGGGTGACCATTACATATAGAAGCCACTCCGTGCCTCGAAAAGCACGATAAGCCGTTGAAAGTAGTCTAAAGCCTAAAAGTCTGACAAGCAGTCCTACCAAGAGGTAACGAGCTACCCAGTAACCGCAGTCGCTCCATGTAAAATACTGTTGTTCAGCTGCATTCGTCTATGTGTGTATACAATATTTTTTTTTATATCTCATGACTCTAGGGTTATATTCTGTAATACATTAAGTCATGGAATATGTGGTCCAAAAACAGATATTTTCTAAGATATAAGATATGTTTAGGAATCTAAGTTTCATTGATAAATTAATTCATTTTCATGCAAACCAATCATCAAACCAAATTCATATTTGAAGTAAAAAAAATGCGACATTATTACATCACATAAGGGTTGTTAACATTACAATATGGCATTGGGTCTAGCCTGTAAGGGTATTTGTATTTTTGGAGTAAATAAATAAAAATATTAAAATCGTTTTTTTTACATTGAGTTTATCGAATTATTTTGTTTGAAAAATGATAAATGTAAAATAATTCATAACGTGCCAGTTAATTTTTTGATGTGGTTTCATTCAATAACATATCCTAGAGTTACGGAATATATGAAAAAATAGCTTGTTTAAACAAGAAAACGATTTTAAGTATTACCAAATGAATAACGCAGCACTACTTCACTAGAAAAATCTTATTGCCATCTAGATCTAACTCACTCCAAGGACTTAGAAATATATAGAAAATGTTATCATAAAAAAAATAAAAGAGCATCAACATCGGCCTGAGTCTTATCTTTGCCTGAAGAAGAAACCCGTCGTCAAATCATACCTATGACTATTGGATATACATTTTTGTATCAAATAAACCTACACCGAGTAGGTACTCAATGGCAAATGGGGAACCCTTTTCAACACGACACGTTGGTCTCTAAGTCTGATCAAAACTGTCTGTTACGGTAAAACTTTTGAATAACTACATTTATTTATCAAAACCGACTAAAATCCCTCCAAACGTCACCTACATGCATCTCTAGACCGACTAGTCTTGGCAATAGTGTAGGTTTATGTGTACATTAGCGCAAAACAGGCAGTTAGCGACAGTCGGCGGTCATTAGCGGCGCGAACTTTCACACTTAGCGCCGTTCATGCGGCGCTGGACAACAAGGGATCGCTTGTTGATGTGGGGTGCTGTTCATCATGGTACACTGTTAATGACTTGCTGAACATCTAGGACAACGAGGTATTAGAAGTTCGTGGAGACAGCGCTGATTGACGTAATAAAACAGTGTCCAACACCCATTCCTGGAAGGAAAATTATCGACATAATTAAACGAAAGTCAAGTCTGATTACTATTTGAGTGTCTTCAAGGCTTGAGTGAATAGGCTAATAATAAACTAGTGCGCTTTACCATCAAGGATTGCATCACTGCTTACCATCAGGCGGGATCGCGGTCAAGCACTAGTGTATATAACATATAAAAAAAGTGATCCGATTGGCTGATGATAGTTCAGTCAACCGAAGCAATTGCCGCTCGCTTGACAATAGTTAGCTACATTTTTGGTGTGATTTTCGTTCCAGAATTCGGGTGTAAATGAATTTACCTACGTACATAAGTACATTCACTTACGCCGAATTCTATATCAATCCGATTTCAAGATATACATATAACTTCCAAGAAAATTCTTATCGGGCGCCACCATTCTAATTTGAAGACATGAGAATTACCTGCTAGCCTTTATGTGTATTTTGCAATACCAACACAGTCGTAGTATTACACCGATCGTCGATTAGAAGGACAATTTTCGTAATTATAAACGTTTAAAACCTAGTAGTACAAGTTTTCGACATTGATTGTCGCTGAGATGAGATTACACATTACAGATTACACATTACAACTAGGTTTTGAATGTTTTTAACTACGACAATTATTCTTCTGACTGTGAATGGTCTCAAAATGAAGAGAATTGCCCCTCAGAACAAATCCTCGCAAAAAGCACACCAAAAACTCCAGCCCTTTCCCAATCGGGAAAGTCAATTAAGAAAATTAATAAAATCGAAAAACACCTAATCCTTTTCCATTAGTACGAAAACACAGAAAAAAGTGCGTTTAGTAAGTGCGCACTAAATCTAAGCGGTCAACCTATAACTCATACTCAAAAAAACAGCTCATCTACAAAATGGAATTGGAATAAGTTCCAATTCTTCGATTCCAATTCCAGAATGAATCCATTCTGATATTTATTGGATATTCGGATTAATCTTTAATCTGCCCTCTTGTGATCCGGTTTAAAACGCGCTTATGAGTTTATTCATCAAAGGAAATACAACTCTATCGTGTTCGTTGCAAGGTTGTTTTTAAAACGGTATCGGTTAAGTGGAGGTAGTAAAAGTGGGCAATATTTATGAGCTTTGGAAGGAAATTCTTTGTGAATGTTTGCATTTATGAAAATATGCTCGGATAGAGGGCGCGCTATACGGGGCGCGCGGACTTGTGGCGTCCAATTGTGCACAGTGAAATTACTTTATTGTATTAAGTAATATGAATATTATCATCATTTAGCTGGGCTTAGATGAAAGGGTTTAGGGAGTGCATTTTTAATGTTGTTGAATTAGGTGACCAAGATTTATTGATACCATACTTACTCTTAAAAAGCCCAAGATTCAGTACTTTATTTTCAGTTAAGTAGTAAAAAGTTATCTAAATATCGAAATTGAAAAAAAAATCTTTCTTTGTCAAACAATTAAGTTCTCAAGAGTAAGTAAATAAGTTAACTTGTGAGCACAAAGGCGTATTCAGAACAAACGTCTTACTGTCGTAAAGTGGCATTTCTTGTCTGTCTATGTGACGTAATTTTTCTAAACTACGCAACGGATTTTGTTTGTTGCAGTTTTTCTATCATTTAGAGAATGTATTTTGGGAAAGTGCACATAAAACATTAATATATAACTTACATACAACAATAAAATCTTTGTGTTTCGTCCAGTTGTATAAACCATGTGAACAAGGGAATCACCACAACAGCACCTCGTACCACAACAGCACCCTGTACCACAACAGCACCCTGTACCACAACAGCACCCTGTACCACAACAGCACCCTGTACCGCAACAGCACCCTGTACCACAACAGCACCCTGTACCACAACAGCACCCTGAACCACAATACTTCTGAGCGACGAATCGTAACGAATGCGCACTCCGGTGGCACCGCCTAATTGTGATCACCCTGTTTTGTAAACACTTTCGGGATTTTCATACTGTAGTTGATTTAAACATATTAGTGTAAAACACAAAAACATCGATGTTGGCCAATACCCCCTGCACTCTGCAGCAATAATAAATAATGTTCATTGCATGGTAACCGATGCTGGATCAGTAGCAAATTGTTGAAGAGAGGCGTACAACTCAACTCCAATCAACTGACTTGTATAAATATAATGAAGTAAACAAATTAAATATTCAGTGAAGAGAAACTGATACATTGAATTATTTTTAATTGCCTACTTAGATGCGCAAAATCTCCTTTCGTGTCACTATCAATCATTATCGCTGTCTCTATCATAATTACTAATAACGAAGAGGACCAAGCATGAGGAGAACGCCACCGCCTTACAAAATCCCTGCATTCAAATGTTGCAGCTAATTACCGTGTGACATCACGTCGTACGAAGGTGTTCGCGAATTTTTTCCTCCTCTAATTAAGGGGGAGTCCGCACCGAGTGCGCTTGGCGTCGCGTAAATCATCTCGACTTATTAAAAGAATTCTCTACGAATCGAACCTCTTTAAGATTCCAACCTCCTTCTCTCAAACACAAGGAAAAATCCACTTTAAAATTTGACAGCTAAAGCTGACACTCCAACGAAAATGTTGCCAGGCAATCATCGCGTATGTTCCTGTATAAGATTTGCTATCGGAAAAGTAATGCTTTTTAATATAAAAGCTAAGGTCGCGACTGCGAATGATTTTCTGTGTATTAAATATTGAATGGCGGAATTTATGACTTATTTTTAGGGTGGTTGGAATAATTTGAAAATTATTTTTTTTGTTGCCGGTATAATAAATTTTTATGTCGATGGGCGTTGGAATGAATGCGAATTATTGAAAATTGAGAGATGAAATTGAAATCGTGCTGAACTTAATAACAAAAGATTAAAACAGTTTCCTTGACAATAAACTTTTATGAGTATTCTATTATATTTCAAGTAATAATCAAGTATCATTCATGACACATTCTTTACACTTTATCTCTGCTCGTTTGATGTAGCTATAGCTAGCCATGAAATATGTATAAACTACAACAACAGTAACACTAGAACAACATAAAACTCAATCTCTATCAATATAAAACTAAATCAAATCAAGATTATACCGCAACTTTGTGATCTCACAATCAAAAACTAACAAAACGTTGAAATCTCTGATTCCATTGACGTTCTAACAAAATACCAATAGTCAATAGCCGGAGGGTTGTCACTTGGCAAATGATAACATGGTGTGGTCGGCGTTTGATTCCACCCCGCGGCGTGGTGGTACGGTGGCGCGGTGGCTCGACGGCCACTCGCGCTCAAATCAAAACATACAGGTAGGAATATATCAACCATCCCCTTAGTGGAGGGTAACCATGTTAAGGGCAGTTAAGGTTACATAATTCCTTTAAGTTCTGCTTTAGATGTTGAGTGATAGGTGTCCTCGGGACCTCTCCCAAAGTCATTTCATCTCTTCATCAGTTTATAAATTCTTCTTCATCACTTCATGTCAATTTTCAGTGATATACATAGGTATATCACTGAAGATAGCATATTTAACCCTAGAGTACAGAGTCTAGGGTTAAATATGCTATCTTTTCAGGTTTTAAAATTGAAAATTTAGTTAGTTTCTAGACAATTTTGAAAGAAAGATCACAAATAAATTTTAACCACATGAAGATGTATTTCTCTCACGAGTAGATCTTAACAGCGTCATTTCTAAAGTAGGTACAGAGGACAACACATCAAGTTACTACAATCTGGCAAATTTCTTCATTAGATTTTCAACTTTATCGCTAAAGCATTAAGGTTCAAGGTTGATTGGGAATATTGACAGTTTCGGGTAGCTTGGCCTGCTGTCGTCCGTACCTTCATACAAAAATATGTATAAATTTGAGAAAATGATCCTAGCAAAATGATCCTAGCAAAATGATCCTAGCAAAATGATCCTAGCAAAATGATCCTAGTAAAATGATCCTACTAAAATGATCCTAGCAAAATGATCCTAGCAAAATGATCCTAGCAAAATGATCCTAGCAAAATGATCCTAGCAAAATGATCCTAGCAAAATGATCCTAGCAAAATGATCCTAGTAAAATGATCCTACTAAAATGATCGTAGCAAAATGATCCTAGTAAAATGATCCTAGCAAAATGATCCTAGCAAAATGATCCTAGTAAAATGATCTTAGCAAAATGATCCTAGCAAAATCAAAATCTACGGGGTCATTGCAAAACACTCTATTAGTAGCGTTGAGTTTCACTTTGACATTTCAACAACATTCATTGCGTTATTTACGTTGTTGAGCAGACATATTTTTCGAACATATGAAGCAATGGATTGGCAATATTCTTAAAAATAATTCAGTTTGACATTGATAATGTATTTCGCAATTATGGGTATATTCGGGTACATGCTTCACTCGCTGGCTTCATCCAAGTCTAAAATTGAAGTGAATAGGTTTCTTACTTTTACTTAACGTTAACTACTCATCTTCCTTACTACACGCAACACTGTGATCATTTAAATTAGAATGTGATGTATCACGTAAGTATACTCTGAGCGGTTAATTTCAAAATATTCATAACAATAGGAAACTTATCTGTAAAGCATGAGTAAGTTGGTCATCCTACCTTCCACATTCAAACGGCCTCGTTCTAAATAAAAACATTGCTCCCAAATCGGTTCTATTTCCCCAGCATCTGTATCTGAAACCACACTATCTTTACCATCACAAATATCAAATACAACTTTATGTCCAAGGCACAAGATTTTCATTTGAAAATTGTTGCAGCAAAATAAAGATTGCCATGTTATAGGTATGAGATTGCAAGGAGTCGTGTGTGTGGCAACATTAAGGCGAATAAAATTTAAATATGGCAACACTCGCGTGCGCTATAAAAGAAACAAAATAACATAAAGAGGTATAAAAATATATTTATATAGAAATGGTTTAGGTGTTCGGCTCACCTGGCGCGATGCTCGCAGGTTTTAATATCAAACTATATCGTCAGACACGGGCTGCACATGTAATTGTATCTCATAGGTTCTATCAGGTGACATACATCGGTATTTATGGGCTTAGTCGCGGAGATTAATAAATAATGATGAGTGGTACAGTGAGCAAGTCGACAAACACTTTTGTTTTCGAAATCTTAATTACTGAGCAAAAATCGAAACCGAAGTGATGTTTAATTAAAGAACAGCACTCTGATTCTTTCTCTCTCCTCTTTAACTCTTAGCTTCTATTTTAAAATGCTACAAAGTACATTATCGAATCATAACATGTTAATCAACTTTTGTTGCTGACCGTACCGGCGCCATGACAGGCATATCAGACATTTTAGCTTTTTTCTCTGGAATGATAACGCATCCCAACATTTTCTACATATATACCTTTCCTAAATAAGTTGATAAGTATGTTTGTTGGAACATGCTAATCTCTGGAACTACCTGTCAGATTTGAAAGATCCCATTAGAATAGTGATAGCCCAATTCTTGAAGAAGGCTTTAGCATCACGCTAAAGCCTTCTTGACTTAATGACCTATAGTAGCCGAGCAATAATAAGTAATTTCAGGAATAACTCTAAGC
The DNA here is from genome assembly GCA_007844875.1 of Busseola fusca. Classification (NCBI taxonomy): domain Eukaryota; kingdom Metazoa; phylum Arthropoda; class Insecta; order Lepidoptera; family Noctuidae; genus Busseola; species Busseola fusca. Next base: position 2,651 of record VKGM01013768.1, on the reverse strand, counting down.
GAAAACGAAGTTATAGTGCGGGCTTAAGATATGCGGGGGGAACAAGAAACTACCCGCAGACGAACAAAATTAAACATCTGTTTTCTTTTACTGTTTTCAGGAAGAACTTGTAAAATAAATAATCAACTTATTGGAAACGAAACCAAATCAGATACAATGTGGTTTCATTATGAGGATGCAACATGTGGGCAGTCAGCAACTCCAAGTCAAGTTTCCCAAAACTGACAAATTTTTCCAATCAACCTTGAACCTCAATGCTTTAAAGAAAAAGTTGAAAAAAACGTTAAAGAAATTTGACAGATTAATAGTAGCTTGATTTGCTGGCGTTTGTACATCAGCTACTTGTGATTCTGCTCATGTCGTGACATTAAAGAGGGAAAGAGGGATATCGTCAAAAAAGGTAACACAATATTTATTATATGTGTCCATATTTAGAATTATTTTTCACAGTCTGCTTTCAATTCTTGAATAATTTAAATGGCCATCAACTGTTTGCAGTTTTTTTCAATATCTGATGGCGACAGGAACTGACGAGCGCTGGTGATAGCGCCATACAAGTAGCCGAATTCTGGGAAGAGTGCATTTACATTGAAATCGACACGCTAATAAGAAGAAGAAGCAAAACAACGAAGAATATTTCGTAAATAAAGGCTCACCTGGCTTGGGACCAGTAGCAATAATAGATCCTTAGCTTAGGTATTTTAGATTAAAAGGTAGGCGAATGTTTACTTCAGTAGGTATACAAATGCTAGTTACAGATACGAGTACTATAACTAGAACTTGCGTAAGTGTTTCATTGTGCTGAACGTAGGTACAGCAAAACAACCCGATAGGTATATAATTCTACTTTAGCTACTTAATCATGAAAATCTTTTTCTTATTTCGACCACAAGCCAACAATTATCAATTTAAGACTCTATCAATGAAATTAAGCCAATAATTGAACCACCCATTGCAAATGCTTGTCCACAATTGGCCACACACACAGATGAAGTAAGAAGTAAATATTTTTGCGCGTTACAAGTAACATTCGGCGTTGGTCGTATTATTCAAATGTGCACCAATAACAGCATTTACGGCCGAACATAAAACTACAATCGAACCGTACGAATAAATATCAGACCTCTGTAACTTATAACCTCAGGGACCATGATGTACTGCCACTGCCAACAAACTGGAAGAGGCAGTGGGACCACAGACACGATCAGGATTACAATACCATTGAATACAAATAGATACGGGTATATATAATGGAAATTGATTGCCACCAAAATTATATGCCTTGACGTTCAAACCAGGGTTATTGCGTTTGTTTTTTTTTTTAATTTACTAACGAGATAAAGGACATAATTAATTAAGAGACATACATAACTAGGTATATAGGTATCAAGAAAACAACGATTCGAGGAACAACCAAGTTAACCGATATAGTTCTAGTGGTAACTCAGAATTAGAAGACCATTTGGCAAATGAAGTAAGTAGCTGCTGTAGTGGAGACGTTGAACTGACCGAAGGCCGGCCGAGTGATGACTTGGTCTTGTGCTGCTTAAGGTAGCAGGCAAGAGTAGGATGTGGGAGGACCAAGACTAGGAAAATGGCGTGCAATGAAGGAGCCCTTTACTCAGTAGTGGATAGGTACGGGTAGAGAGTGAGATCAAAAATCATTTAATAAACTTAGCCCTTGTTTTTAACATTAAAATTACATAAGATAGCCACCCATTTTTTAATTTTTTTTTGTTGTTTAAATTTAAACTAGTGCTTGACCGCGACCCCACCTAATGGTAAGCAGTGATGCAATCTTTGATGGTAAATCGCACTAGTTTATTATTAGCCTATTCACTCTAGCCTTGAAGACATCCAAATTGTAATCAGACGGGGTGATTACGATCGTCCGATGATGGAACGGTGATGGCGGAATTAAGTCGTGTAATTCCTGCGCACACTCTCCAAAATGCATCCTATAGAATACCGAAAGGTTCACTACCCTACGCCTGTGCTCCAGGCTTTGGAGATTGTTCTTCAGTTCACCAATGTTATAGATTAGTGCTTGACAGCGATCCTGCCTGATGGTAAGCAGTGATGCAATCGTTGATGGTGAAGCGCACTAGTTTATTATGAGCAAACGGGAAGACCGCCGCAGGCAAATTATTTCAGTCCTTTGATGTACGCGGTATAAAAGACGAGGCAAAACGCTTGTTCTAGGTTGTAGTGGTGTCAACTTCCTAGTCTTTTACTCCTCACTTCCTAGTATTTTACTCCTCACTACCTAGTCTTTTAGCTGTGGAGAGGAAGTCATGGCATACGTATAAGGAAAATGCGTCTGCAAACAGAACTCCTCAGCCACATCTAGGCGACGGTGTCGGTGGTAAAAGTTATAATAATACAAGCTATAACGCGGGTTATGGTTTAGGTCGTAACCGGCGAAACAACCGGACCGAGGTTAATTCCACACCTGTACTTATTTGCCGAGCCTGGTCGTCTACCTACCCGCAGTGCCCACACTGTGCACATGTCTCTCTATGTACCGTACGTGTTTATTTTCAGCCATACGATACAAAAAGAACAATAAAATACATAAATTTTTAGTTTTCGTTATCAATGGTTAATTTAATGCCAAATTGTACAACAGGTACCACATATAGGGATTCTAA